>NW_021027993.1:80167-193667 GCF_004153795.1 Camellia sinensis
CAGTCGTAGGCTCAATGCCCAGTTAAGAACACATTTCTTAATTTCAAAAAATTGTCTTGTGCTCAGAGTGCCGTGTCGTTCTCCACATTTGTGCAAAACAAGATTTTGTTCTTTCAAAAAAAAACGCAGGGTTCAACCCGAGCCATGTGGGAACAGTAAAGCCAGAACCCATCTGAAGCTATATAGGTTCCAAACTTCAAAGCAAAAGGAAAAGAGGAAGATGTCGGACATCTGAGTTTGTTTCAACTTTTGCAAGTTCCGTCATCGCATCCTGTAGGTTCAGAATGAGCTGTGTGTTCAAAATTAAAAGACTACTGAATTATGGGCCGTGTGTTCAAATTGAGCAGTGTTATGTTATGAGTTGTGTGTTCAAAAACTGAAGTGAATGAGCTGTGTGTTCAGAAGTGAAATGTATGAACTGTGTATTCAGTATAAGCTGCGTGCAAATGAAATGAATGAGCTGCGTGTTCAGAAGAGAAATGTGTGGGCTACGTGTTCACAAGTGAAATGTGTGACCTGTGTGTTCAAAGTGTGATGTATAAGCTGCGTGCAAATGAAATGAATGAGCTGCGTGTTCGACTTCTAAAAACTGTGGGCTGTGTGTTCACCATCAAGAGTTCGGACTGCATGTTCAACTTTCAAAAATGGGCTGCGTGTTTAGAAGTTCGAAAGTTTGGGCTGCGTGTTCAACTTCTTTCAACAAGTGTGTGTTGCGTGTTCACAATCAAAAAGTGGGTTGCGTGTTTAGAAGTTCAAAAGTTTGAGCTGCGTGTTCAACTTTCAACGAATGTGTGCTGCGTGTTCACAATCAAAAAATGGGCTGCATGTTCAGAAATTCAGAAGTTTGGGCTGCATGTTCGACTTTCAACAAATGTGCGCCGCGTGTTCACAATCAAAAAATGGGCTGCGTGTTCAACTTTCAACAAGTGTGTGCTGCGTGTTCACAATCAAAAAATGGGCTGCGTGTTCAGAAGTTCAAAAGTTTGAGCCACGTGTTCAACTTTCAACAAATGTATGCTGCGTGTTCACAATCAAAAAATGGACTGCGTGTTCAGAAATTCAAAAGTTTGGGCTGCGTGTTCGACTTTCAACAAAGTGTGCGCCGCGTGTTCACAATCAAAAATAGGCTGCGTGTTCAAAAATTCAAAAGTTTGGGTTGCGTGTTCGACTTTCAACAAGTGTGCGCCGCGTGTTCACAATCAAAAAATGGGCTGCGTGTTCAGAAAATCAACAGTGAGCTGCGTGTTCAACTCTCAACCAATGTGTGCTGTGTGTTCACCTCAACATTCGGGCTGCGTGTTCAAACTTCAAAGACAGTGAGCTGCGTGTTCAACTCTCAACCAGTGTGTGCTGTGTGTTCACCTCAAAATTTGGGCTGCGTATTCAGAATTCAACAGTTTGGGCTGCGTGTTCAACTCTCAACTAGTGTGTGCTGTGTGTTCACCTCAAAGTTTAGGCCGCGTGTTCAACTTTCAAAAAACTATGGGCTGTGTGTTCACGACAACAAGTTTGAGCTGTGTGTTCGGATTTCAAGAAAATGCGGGCCGCGTGTTCACCGCAAGAGTTTGAGCTGTGTGTTCAGATTTCAAGAAACTGTGGGCTGTGTGTTCACGACAACAAGTTTTAGTTGTGTGTTCAGATTTCAAGAAAATGTGGGCCACGTGTTCACCGCAAGAGTTTGAGCTATGTGTTTAGATTTCAAGAAACTGTGGGCTGTGTGCTCACGACAACAAGTTTGAGCTGTGTGTTCTGATTTCAAGAAAATGTGGGCCGCGTGTTCACCGCAAGAGTTTGAGCTGTGTGTTCAGATTTCAAGAAAATGTGGGCCGCGTGTTCACCGCAAGAGTTTGAGCTGTGTGTTCAGATTTCAAGAAAATGTGGGCCGCGTGTTCACCGCAAGAGTTTGAGCTGTGTGTTCAGATTTCAAGAAAATGTGGGCCGCGTGTTCACCGCAAGAGTTTGAGCTGTGTGTTCAGATTTCAAGAAAATGTGGGCCGCGTGTTCACCGCAAGAGTTTGAGCTGTGTGTTCAGATTTCAAGAAAATGTGGGCCGCGTGTTCACCGCAAGAGTTTGAGCTGTGTGTTCAGATTTCAAGAAAATGTGGGCCGCGTGTTCACCGCAAGAGTTTGAGCTATGTTCAGAAATTCAAGTGCTTGAGCTGTGTGTTCAAAATGCAAACCAAATGCTGTGTTATGGACTAAGTGTTCAGATTGAGCAGTGTTACGAGTTGTGTGCCCGAAAACGAGCTGTGTGCTCGGGAAATAAGCTATGTGCCCGAAAACGAGCTGTGTGCCCGGAAAATGAGCTGTGTGCCCAAAGAAGGAGCTGTGTGCCCGAAAAATGAGCTGTGTGCCCGAAAACGAGCTGTGTGCTCGGGAAATGAGCTGTGTACCCAAAGAAGGAGCTGTGTGCCCGAAAAATGAGCTGTGTGCCCGAAAACGAGCTGTGTGCCCAGAAAATGAGCTGTGTGCCCAAAGAAGGATTTGTGTGCCCGAAAAATGAGTTGTGTGCCTGAAAATGAGCTGTGTGCCCGAAAATGAGCTGTGTGCCCAGAAAATGAGCTGTGTGCCTGAAAAGGAGCTGTGTGCCCGAAGAAGGAGCTATGTACCCGAAAAACGAGTTGTGTGCCCGGAAATGAGTTGTATGCCCGAAGAAATAGCTGTGTGCCCAAAAATGAACTGCGTACCCGAAGAATGCGCTGTGTGCCCGAGATCTACTGTCTGCCCAAAAGAGCTGTGTGCCGAGATTAAACAGAGTGTTGTGTTTCGAGCTGCGTGCCAAATGAACAGAACATTGTGTTGTGAGCGGTGGACCAAACGAACAAAGTGTTATGGTGTGAGCTGTGTGCCAACTGAATGGAATGCTATGTCATAAGCTGTGTGCTAAGTCTTGCATTGTGCATGCATCTCATCGCACTATTTTGCGTTGTGACCATTACTTGCATTGTGCATGCATTTTCCCGCGCTATTTTGTGCATCGCACTGTTTGGTGCAATTTATACTCGCGCTATCTTGCGCACCTTACCTGTATCGCACTGTCTTGTGCACTCACCTGGTCTAGGAGACCTTAAATCTTTCGGTCTAAGGAGACCTTAAATCCTGCATTATCATTCGCGTTGTTTTGCGCATCGCACTTGCATTTATTCGCACCGTCTTGTGCACTTTCCGGTCTAGGAGACCTTAAATCCTCTAAAGGTGCAATTCCTTTGGTGTTTGTCGTGCCCGAACGACTTCTGGTGGTCTGGTATAGCCACCTGCTTGTGTTTGCGGTGAGTTCCTAGGAGACCAACTGAGACGGTGGAAACTAGAGTTCGAATGGCTTATGCCTAGAATGCAAAGGTTCGGGATTTCCGAGACTAAAGTCTGGTTTAAATACCCAGGGGTATATCTTCGGCTTGAAATCTGTATGGCAGCCCCATAGATTGAGATAGCATCTATATGCACCTCAATTCTGGATACTGATCTAACCTAGTCTGTCACCCTGTTGGAAAATAGGGAAAGCTGCAACCATAGTCAGGAAGAAAAGTAGTACCTGTGGTTCAACTGAGAAGAAGCGGGAGATCCCCAGCAGCATGAGGTAAGTCATTGCCAATTGCCCCTGTAAGGTACCTTTACCTCTTAGCTATTACATTGCATCTTAGCCACTACACTGCAGTGCATTGCATGAGTCCTCAATTTTCAAACCGGCTTCATGTAGCGTATAAGTCCAATCTTCAAAATATTTCTGCATATCATTTTGCATCCTGCCCCTGAACTACGCTGGTTTGATTCCTCGCAAAAAGGATACATAGGCAGCTTGCGGGCACAACCATTTATTTATCTATATTTTGTTTGTTTGTCCAAGTCTTCGGCCTTGTCAAAAATGGGTCGTCTCTGGGCTTTGACATTCACTCCCGTCACTTCTTGACTTCTGAGTTCTGTCAAAGAGGGGCAACTGTAGACACCCCATTTTTGACCGCCTTTAAGACTCGGACGCGACTGATGGTTTTGGAAGATGTGCAGGGCAAAGGTTCAATTTCTTCAGCAAGGAGAGAGTCAAAACTCAACTTCATACCCCTTTTTGGACCAAAACAATCTTGATCAAAATATTTTAGCCGTAAAACCCTCTCTTTCAAAATGTTTTTGAAATAAAGTTTTTACGATGTTCCGAGGCTCGCATTTTATCAAATGTTGCGCTTTTCGGTAAATCGAGCAAGGACAAAGTGGAAATAAATGAAAGAGAGATGAAATCTTTGAAAAATCTTTCAAAACACCTTACTTAGGGGCTTGGAGTCGAAGAAAAGAGGAGAAGAGGGAAGAAATCCAGTTGGGGGAGAAAATGGGCATGAACCGTTAAGAAAGAGTCGAACAGCCCTCGCCGAATCGGGCCTATTCATTTGCATACTTGGAATCAAGCTATGAGGCCACCACCGTTGGAAATAATACTTCTGGGGCTTCATTTTTCACTCAAGAATCTCCTAAATCCAATTCCGGACGGGGGAGATATTGTTGATTAAAGTAGGGCATCACTCCGATTGGACCGAAATCTGCGCGGCTTCACCAAAAAGGGAATACCTTTTTCCAAAGGAAGAATTTTAATGCAAGGTTTGCGCCATTGGAAATATAACTTCCGGGGCTTCAATTTGGACACTTGAACGGACACCATTGGACTTCTCAATCACCCACCGGCCACTTTTCTTTCCGGCAGCCCATTTTTTGTCATGAAAGTAGCAGGCCGGCCAGAAAATCTAGCAGGCCGGCCACCTAGCTGGTGAAACGAATTTTTTTTCCCTTTTTAGCTATCCGGCCATAACCCTCTCCCCAAGTGTGTCCTAGAAGTGAATTTTGTTTTCCTCTAGGCCTTATGTCTGAGGGTTTGGCCTTTTGGGGGGAAACTTGAATTGTTTTCCCCCCCATTTTTCCCCCTCTTTTCCACCCTTCTTTGTCTATATAACAGTAGCTCCAGCTCTGTTCTGAGGGTTACAAAAATTTTCCTTAAGCCCCTTGCATTGTATCTCCCTCTCTCTACACTTCAACCCTCCTAACCTTTAAGTTCCTACACCCCTTTCTACACCACCACCTAGCACTATACCTCCAACCTCCATTGCAGCCACTTGAAGCTGTTTTCCAGAGCTAAGGAGCCATCAAACTCAAGCCAAGAGGCTGTCAAAGATTGGTCTTCAAGGGTGAGTCCCTATTCTCCTTTTTTGTGCTTTATTTTGTTCAATACATTAGCCATATTTGCTTGCTGTTTTGGGCTCTGACCCAAACTGGAGCTAGCATTATTTTGAGGCATTTTTCATGTTTGTTTAAGGGCCTCTCCCTGTTTGAGATCTCCTTGTTGCACTTGCTTCATTACCTCCCTTGTATGCCATTTCCTTGTGTAGTATTTTTGGCCTATGTATAAATTTTTTTGAGGCATGTCATAAACTGTAAAGTGGCTTACTTTGAGCCCTTCTTCAACATTGTTGAAGGTCTCATCACTGTTGGAGGCTTCCATTTGCCACTTGCCTTTATATCTCTCTTTTGGCCTCATTTTTGCATGATTTGTTAGCCTCTTGTGCTTCTGTTTTTGGGCTCTGGTCCAAACTGTAAGTGGCCTTATTTTAACCCCCTATTCATGTTTCATTAAGGGTCTTTTACTTTTTGAGGCATATTTTTTATACTTTGTGTTATAGCTCTCTTTTTTGTCTTATTTTGCATAGCATTTTGAGCATGCTTGTACACTGTTTTGGGTCTGGCCACCAACTGAAAAATATCATGTTTTGGGCCCCTCTTAAACTTTGTTGAAGGGCCATCCTGTGTTTGAGGCCAGAAACCCTCACTTGCTTCTTTATCCCTTTTTTGGCCCATTTCTTGTACAATAGTTTATCCATACTTGTGTTTGTTTTCGTGGCCTGTTGTAAACTGTAAAATACCATGTTTTGGGTCCCTCTTCAACATTGTTAAAGGGACCTCTCTTGTTTGGGGTCAGCAGCTGTGACTTGCTTCTTTATCTCACATTTAGGGCCATTTTCGCATGCTAGCTTAGCCCCATTTGTGTTCATTGTTTGGCCTTGCTTAAAACTGTAAACATGCTTTTTTGGGGGCTGCATTTTTAGGATTGATCTCAGCCATTCAAAAGAAATGTATCTCTGATACATTTTATATATTTTCAAAATCCATTCTGCTTTATTATATAGATATATTAATTATAAGATTATAAAATAAGAACTCTTAATTAAATTAAAATATAAGCTATATAAATGAAATTCAACAACGACTAATCAAGAAAAAATACATAACAACATCTAAACCCTAAAAGAAAAAATAATGAAAACATCCAAACGATAGTTACATCTTAGTGTGTGAAGTAATTAATCATCTGTAGATGATGTTAAAGAATAAAAGAATTGTCACGACCCAAACCCGCCCCTATGGGTTCAGCACCGTAACCGGCCAGTAATCCGAGATTACCAAAGGCCTGCTTAACAGTAAAACAGTAATACAGAGTACAGGGGCTGGCGGAAGCCAAAACAGTAATTAAAAGATGTCCAATGAGCTGTGATAGTCTGTATGCAAAAAGACTTTTCATAACATATTCACATTCAGCACCAAGGAACATATACATACATCATATACAATCATTCAGGTTAGGGACCAAATCCCTACCATAACAGTACAGTAACAGTCTATGCAGTCGGTACAAAACAGAAACAGAAAAGGGGGAATCTAAAACACCCCGAAACAGCCTTAGCTTGGCAGCACTTGGAACCTCAAGGTGAGGCACGATGGTTGGCTTGACAAAACAAGAGCTAATCCGACGCTCCTAACTCCGGTCCGGTGCCTGAACATCTACATATATATATAAACAGTAAGCTAAAGCCCAATGAATAACATATGTATAAAGAGGTTAAGAATGAATGTCCTTTCAGTATTGAAAACAGTCATTTATCAGTATATCAGTCATTCAGTTTGTGACTCATAATTCATGCCATAATAGTCATTCAGAAACTATAATAGTCATATGTGGTACATCCAATAGCAAAACAGTACAGTGGGTCTTAACAGACCGCGCAGTCAATGATGGCCATCATATCAGTAAACAGTAGTGGTTCCAAACATGGGAACCGACAGAGATCTCTGTAACAGTAGCAGTAACAGTTCAGTAACAGTAAATTGCTATGGATGCCACGAATACAGTTCACAAATAAGACAAACATTCATTCAGTAAACAGTGTCATTTCAATAAGCAGTACAGTCATTTGTTCAGAAAATAATCTCAATTAAACATATCTTTACAACATTGTTACTCACAGAGTTCTGGGCTACTGATAAGCTAGTTCGCGTCCTCGGATGCCAACCCTACAGTTACAGAACGAACACACACTAAGCTACACAGTTGGGAAAATAATAACTTAATCCCTAATTTGCCTCGGTGTGGTTCTACATCAATATCCTCATTAAGATGCCTTAAACTAGGCCTAGGAATGCCTAGGGTGAAATGAGGATGCAAAGATGCATTTTAAAACACTTTTCAGAATTTTCAGAAAACAGGGGTCTCGCTCGAGCGTGGATTTCTACGCTCGAACGGACATGCAGACAAAGGATCTCCGCTCGAGCAGACTGTAAGCTACAGTAAAAGTACTGGATGCACAAAAATCACACTCGACGGGTGCTCGATCCACGCTCGAGCGTGAGACACAAGTCCTCGTTCGAGCGTGAACTCTCTCGCTCGAGCGGATTGTAAACACATGCAAAGTACTGGATACACGCATTTCACGCTCGAGCGCCAATTTCCTCGCTCGAGCGGACTGCATGAACACAAGGCGTACGCTCGAGCGTGGAGTTCCTCGCTCGAGCGTGAGTCCAAAATCTGGAATTTCCATATTTGAACCTCAAGCTCAAAACTAAACTTTAATGCATCAAAACTCAACCTCTTGGGCCCATTTTTTGGAAAAACACTTTAAACTCATAATATAACATGTTTTGAAGATCAATTTGAGAAATCAAAACCCAAAGGTAGTTCAATTAAAACACAATTTCATCAAAACTTCAAGAACATGGTGAACATGCAACATGCATGCATTTAATCAACTTCAAAGCTTCCAAAGCATGATCAAATGAGTTAATTCACTCCCAAACATGATGAATTCATGGCCTATAACCCAAATATGGACATGCATGCAATAATTTCTAGGAAAACAACTCTAAACTTCAAGAGATACACATGCATGCATGTTTCAAGCTCCAATTCAACAATTTAAAACCAATTTATGACCTTAGGCTCCTATCTACCATGAATCATGCAAGATATGACTCAAATGCAAGCTCAAGAAGATGGTTCTCCTACCTTAGACCTTGTATTTCAAGTGTAGAAGCTCAACTATGCAATTTGCCTTCAATTTCTTCAAGTCTCCAAGTTAAGTTTGATGAATTCAAGCCTATCCTCCTACTCTTTCTCTCTCAATCGGTTTGCTCTAGGAAATAGCTGAGGAAGAGGTATGTCTAAGTGTATACAAGCCTCAAGGTATTAGAGAAAGTGGCCCACTAAGCATGGCAATTGGGTGAATAAGTCCAACTCTTGTAAATTAGCATTATTAAATCTAATTTAATCATTCTAAATCAAATTTCAATTAAATATATCATAAAATCACATAAATTCCAATTAGCATAAAACATTAATCAATTTCGGATTTGGCCGCCGATAAGGCCTTTAATTTGCAGTTTAAACATAAAACATGAACAGATCATTTAGCAGTCAAACAGATAGATATGCATTTAAACTAATGCACTCAATCAATCAGTCAGAATTTCAGTCATTTCAATTACTTATCATGATCAGTCTCAGTTTAGCAGTAGTCAGTGGTGTCATCAGTAAACAGTAGTGAGGGTTGTCACAAGAATTTACTGTTTAACAATTAAAAAAGTAATTCAAATAATAAATCCAAGCTTTAGAGATTCCGTGAGAGTATCATTATTTTGTAAGTTTTTCTTCTTGTGAGTTGTAGTTATATAAAATAATGTCAGAAAGGAAGTATAAATTTATATATAGAATCATTATAAAATTTAAACGGCAAATCCATAATATAAAATTGATATTAGGTATAGAATAATGCACAAAAAATAAGAAGAAAAAAAAAGTAATTTAATATTAAAAAAAATCCTAATACCCTTAAAAGAATTAAAAAGAAAAACGTTAAATGCAAAATTGGTATCGAATTTGGGGGTTTTTTTTTTTAAGGTCCCGGTATTATGATTTTATAGCATAAAGGACACTCAATATTTTTATAATGTCTAAGGTCCCTCAACATCAATCCAGAGAAAATTCAATCCAGAGAAAATTCAATCCAGTGAAATTCTTTGGTTCAAACCCAGAGAAAATTCAATTTAATCTAGAGAAATTCTCTGGTCCAAACCAGAGAAAATTCAATTCAGTCAAATTCTTTGGTCCAAAACCAAAGAAAATTCAATTTAATCCAGAGAAATTCTCTGGTCCAAATAAGAGAAAATTCAATTCGGAGAAATTCAATCTGGTCGAATTTTCTCTAGGTTGGTCCAGAGAAATTCTCTGGTTTGGTCCATAGGAGAAATTTGAACAACCAAAGATATATGCCTAGTGTCAGTGGTTCTGCCATTTCCATCTTCATCTTCTTACTGTTGGTACAATTATTAGAGTCCTGAATTTGAAGCTGTGATTTCAAATCTTCCACTTTGGCACCGTTTGGGAAGCCAAAGCTGGGCTATTTTAGCCATGTCACGACAAAAGTGACTATTTTAGCCACATGCCAACAAAACCCTCATAATCACTTGGCTAAAACCATTGCATCGGTAAATTTACGAAAATACCCCCCATGAGAGAGGGGCATCACTTCAGCATTTCCCACAGACAAAAGCTTCATCACTTCCAAAGAACACGTTTTCCCAGAAAAAGAACTAATGGACGTTGAAAAAAAAAATTAAAAACATTTTTTTGGTTTTTGAAGATGGTTCTCCTACCTTAGAACTTGTATTTCAAGTGTAGAAGCTCAACTATGCAATTTGCCTTCAATTTCTTCAAGTCTCCAAGTTAAGTTTGATGAATTCAAGCCTATCCTCCTACTCTTTCTCTCTCAATCGGTTTGCTCTAGGAAATAGCTGAGGAAGAGGTATGTCTAAGTGTATACAAGCCTCAAGGTATTAGAGAAAGTGGCCCACTAAGCATGGCAATTGGGTGAATAAGTCCAACTCTTGTAAATTAGCATTATTAAATCTAATTTAATCATTCTAAATCAAATTTCAATTAAATATATCATAAAATCACATAAATTCCAATTAGCATAAAACATTAATCAATTTCGGATTTGGCCGCCGATAAGGCCTTTAATTTGCAGTTTAAACATAAAACATGAACAGATCATTTAGCAGTCAAACAGATAGATATGCATTTAAACTAATGCACTCAATCAATCAGTCAGAATTTCAGTCATTTCAATTACTTATCATGATCAGTCTCAGTTTAGCAGTAATCAGTGGTGTCATCAGTAAACAATAGTGAGGGTTGTCACAAGAATTTACTGTTTAACAATTAAAAAAGTAATTCAAGTAATAAATCCAAGCTTTAGAGGTTCCGTGAGAGTATCATTATTTTGTAGGTTTTTCTTCTTGTGAGTTATAATTATATAAAATAATGTCAGAAAGGAAGTATAAATTTATATATAGAATCATTATAAAATTTAAACGGCAAATCCATAATATAAAATTGATATTAGGTATAGAATAATGCACAAAAAATAAGAAGAAAAAAAAGTATTTTAATATTAAAAAAAGTCCTAATACCCTTAAAAGAATTAAAAAGAAAAACGTTAAATGCAAAATTGGTATCGAATTTGGGGGGTTTTTTTTTAAGGTCCCTGGTATTATGATTTTATAGCATAAAGGACACTCAATATTTTTATAATGTCTAAGGTCCCTCAACATCAATCCAAAGAAAATTCAATCCAGAGAAAATTCAATCCAGTGAAATTCTTTGGTTCAAACCCAGAGAAAATTCAATTTAATCCAGAGAAATTCTCTGGTCCAAACCAGAGCGGCAAATCAAAACCGAAAATAAGAGAAAAATAAAAAACAAATAAAAAAAAAAAACAACATTGGTGGACCGTTTGGGAAGCTGACGTGGATGCCAAAATCTTTGAATTACAAGTACACGTGGATCAAGGGCACTTTGGTAAATTAACAGGAGGCCACCTCACCAAAAAGCCAAAATAGCCAAAAAGCCCTTCCCAAACCAAGCTTTTTAGCCCCAGGTTAAAATAGCCAAAAAAGCCAAAAAGCCAACCCACTTCCCAAACGGAGGCTTTGTTTTTGTAACTGAAAGCAAGAACTGATGTGGGTTTTATATTTTTTTTTGCATAATGGACCTTACATAGATGGTTTTGTTTCTTTGTACAGGAAATTGAGAATGAGAAACTAATGTTAGAACATGTTCATATTTTAGAGGAGAACAGTGGTTTACATGTACAGAATAAAAAATTGTCTGAAGAAGCTTCTTATGCAAAGGAACTGGCCTCTGCTACTGCCGTTGAGTTAAAGAATTTGGCTGGTGAAGTCACAAAGCTCTCTCTACAAAATGCAAAAATAGCTGAATAACAAAACAGAACCTGCAGAAACTCCTACCCTTTCATCACCAATTCACCGAACTGCAGAAGGCAAATTTGTGGACACCCAGCACACAGTCCCTCAGATCAAACCATGAAGCAAGCGAGTGAAAAGCATAAATTCTGTGAACTCTGTAGCAGCTTTCTGAGATAGCAGCAGCAACTTTAAGAACTCTGAAGCAAACCAGATAACACAACCAAAAATAGACTTACAATCATAATATTGGTTCTCGAGCTTCTTATACCTAATTGCCTGAGCAACATCAATCGGTCTTCCCGGCGGGTATGGCCGTTGCCGAAACCCCCATAATCCAAAAAAGAATTGCCTAGCAAAATCCCAAAACTTGTCATCCGATTGCCTCTTCGTCTGAATCACCTTCCTCGGCATCGGCCTCCCATCCAACCCAATCACATGCGACACCGCTTTCTACAGCTTAGCGTCCTCATTCCTATACGGACTCTCATTCTCGACTTCTGGGATGTGTCTGTGATCAGGTAGGGTTTGGTAAGGACAAATTTCTCTGTGATATGTTTAGGGATCTTAGACATCAAAAAATAATTTTGTGGATCTCTTCCATTACGAAAAGTGAGAGAGAGACTAATTTTTCCTTAAATTTGTGGATTATCTCAATTTACCATAAAAAATATATGGGAAACAAATATTTGTCAAATAGAGTCCATATAAGATAGACAAAGTTAGTATAATTTAAATTAGGTTTGAGTTTGTATATAACTCTATATGTAATTAAAAAAATGCATGCTGACGTGACTCTCTTAGGAAAAAAAAAACCCTTATAAGAGCATCTTCAATGGTGCATTAAAGTTTTCACAAAATTTGAGTAAAAAGTTCATTTGATATTAAGTGCTCCAACGGAGATTTTGAAACTTCATCAGCAATCCGATCGACCGGGTGGATGTCCAACCAATTGATTAGTTAGTGTAAATTTTTCACAATTTTTTCCCTTAAGGTAGTCATCCGAGCGGATGACCGGCCAATGTAATTTTTTTACCAATTTTTGCCTTGAAGTGGTCATCCGGAGAGACATTCGGGGGAATATCCGGTGATGAAAATCTAACGGCAATGAACAGTGATTTGATGAAATACGCATTGGTCATCAGTTTAATGAAAGAAAAGTGAAATTCTAGATTTTATGCGTATTTGATGAAACCGTTGGAGCAGGAAAAAATGTTATTTTTCATCAAATTTAAATTTAATTACAAGTTTGAATAACCATTTGAGATGGTCTAATGTATGACCTAAACATAGGAAAGCCACTACTTTTAATAATATATATATATATATATATATATGATTTGGTTTGGTTCTCAGAATCTATTTTTAAAAAAAAATTAAAGCCACTTTTTTTAATAATATATATATATATATATATATATATATATATGATTTGGTTTGGTTCTCAGAATCTATTTTTTTTTTAAAAATTCTAAGAAATTAAAAATGAAATTGGTGAATTTTTTTTAAAAACAATATTTTTATATAATTTTATTTTTGAGAGAGTAGAAATAATTTTTGAAAATATTTTTTTATTTATTTTCGTTAAATTAATTTCTATTTTTTCAAAAATCAAATGGCGACAATTTTGATATCGTTATTAAACCAATCAATGAAATTGAAAAATCCAAAACTAAAGCATTTAATATATTAAACATATCGATTACACATTAGAAAAACCTAATAATCATCCATTACATGATAACCATAAAAAATATATATATTTGTTAACAACATATACAACTATCTATTACATAATAGTCATCCAATAACATCAATAAAAACAATCACTCATTACATGATTATCATTCAAGCACATACTAAGAATTAATTTGATAAAAAAATTAAAAAATAAAAATGTGAAATATTTATCATTTTTATATAATTTTATCTTTAGTTGGTAGAAATCATTTTTAAAAATTCAAAAATAATATTTTGACATTTATTTTTATCAAATTAGTTTATTATCAAATTGATAATATTATCAATTTAAGGAGACGATATATTATCAATTTGATAATAAATGTCAAAATAATCAGGATCAACGACGTCGTTTTCATATCCCAATATATCGTCTCTTAAGAAAAAACGACGACGTCATTTTCATACACGTCTTCTTCTCCTCCTTCGTGTGGGGCGAATCAGGATCATCTCCTTAATCTCTCTTTGTTTCCTTGATTATTAGGGTATTGGGCTTAATTTTAAACTCAATTTTAATGATTCGAACTATTTACATTTTAAAATTTATTGAATATATCATACTTGTAAAAATTTAAATCGATTAGATATTAAAAAGTATGTATTTGGAAAATAATTTATTAAATTTTTAAAAAAATAGTTTTTAGTTCGATTATCCGAACACACAGTCTTTAATATCCGATCAATTTAATTTTTCATAAGTATAATATACTTAACAAATCTTAAAATATAACGGTTCAAATTATCAAAATAAAATCTAAAAATAAGCCTAATAACCCAGTAATTAAAGAACCAATGAAAGAAAATAAGGAGAGAATCTTGGCTCATTGTGGGACAGGTAAAAATAGACCCACCCAGCACACTCTCCCACACATACTCATTCACACACACACTTTTCTCTCTCTCTCTCTCTCTACATCTGCATAGGTGGTCTTTTGCCAAGTTGAATTAAAAGTTTCGTTTGCAGCTTGGGCACTAAAAAAGTTAGATGGTTTTTTTAGTTATGGAGTCCTTTGAAAAGTTTAAAAAAATTACACATAAAATTATAATTACATTTTTTATATTATTTAGGGTTATATAGGGTAAAAATATAAATTTTTAAAATTGGGTGAGATAGTTTGGTCATTTTATTATGATGTGATAACATAAATATTAATTAAAAAAGTCAAAAATAACTTTTAACTATCTTTCCAAATCACTTTTTAAAAAAAAGTCAAATAAAAAAACAAAAATTAACTTTTTATCATTTTTTCAAAACACTCCTAAATATTAATTAAAAAAGTATTTGATGATTTATTACAAAAACAAAGAAAAGAAAAAAAGAGGGAGTATTTGATGGCTTTTCTTTCTCTTAAAACGAAAAATTATTATTAAAAAGTATGAATAAGATTTGAAGTCATGACTTGAGTTTCAATTAATAATACTCTTTCCACTTAAATAATAAATATATTATAATATTAATTTTTAATTTTACTTATCTAATTAAACAGGCATGTCACCCGTTAGCATACATACAACTCTTTGGATTAGATACATCCAGCTCGGCAAAGTCCATTACACCTCTCTCTCTCTCTCTCTCTCTCTCCCTCTCTCTCCCCCTCTCACTCTAGTTTTGAGCGTATTCCTTCTTGATCTTTCAACTTTGATCTGCAAATTTTCCTGAGCAAATTTTGCTCACATCACTAAAATTCAAGAGAAAATGAAGGTTAGATTTCCAACTCTCTGTCTCTCTCTCTCTGTTCCATCTTCAATTCAATCTACTTTTTTTTTTATATTATTGCTTTCTACAACTTTTTCTAGATTCTGATTCTTTTCCATCTCTTTCTCTCCTAGGTTCCTCAGTGTTTAAACGATTCAGTAAATTTCATAAATGATTTTAGTTGTCTTGTTTTAGTTCATCAATTTTGAATAAAAATTTGGTTATAATCTTAATTTGAAATTTTTTAAACTTACTTTAAAAATCTGTTTTCATCATTTTTGATAAATGAAAACCTTCTCCAATCTTTATTCTCTTAAAAATTTCATAAAATTATGATTGGTTAAAATTTTGAAAAAAAAAAGATTTATCTTTAACAGGGTGAAAAAATTATATATCTGTTGATTTGATATATATTCGATGAAATGGTTGGAGCATACTTTTAATTATTTTTTTCGTAAATTTAAATTTTAAAAAAATTATAAAAGATTAGAGATGCTCTAACGAAGTAAATTTAGTTACTATGTGTGGAGCGACAGAACTGCGTATATCTAGGTTTAATCAGGGTAAAGTTCTGGATACTCTCATTACCAATATATATATTTATCAACCTTTTGTGAATTATGAGGAATCGGTATGATTGAATTTAGTGTAACAAGGGTTTAGATTCTTAGTATGATTAAGCTCTGGCATGTATACTCTCACTAAAAAATAAAAAATAAAAAGATTACTTTCAACCAATTAATCAAAGCTTAACTTGATTGAGATTATGATCTAATATATAGATCTATCTTGTTGTTTATGGGTTTTGATTATTGACAGAAAGTGGTACTGCAATTGGAGTTACATGATGATAAAGGCAAGCAAAAAGCCATGAAGATTGTCTCTGGCCTCTCAGGTACTGTTACTAACATTTTCAATAATTAAATGGTGAAAGAAATAAAAATAAAAAAATTTATTAAGTTGTGTTTGCATAAAAAATTTAATAAGATTTATGGATGAAAAAAATAAGTGCAAGCAAAAATTAGTATTCTTAAATTATTGATTCAAATACAGTCTTAAAATTCAAGTTTTGTTTTTCATGATAAGATTTAGGGAGAAATGAAAATTATACATGAAAATTTTTTAATACTTAAATTGCCCATTTAAACACAAAATAAAGAAAATAAAAAGGCACATATATTATCATTAAATTTTTATTTATCCAAATAAAATGATAAGAAATTATAGTCATTTCTTTTATTTTCTCAACCGAAATTATATATATGTTTTTTCTTCTTTCTTTTTTGACTGTCTTTTCTACAATAATTCACTATTGCAATAATCTTGCAATGGTGGTTTAAGATCTAAAAAATACAATTATTGGGTGGTTTAAGGGTGATTCAATCGGATTTGGGGTCATGTCCTTATGCACAACTGTAATTGTTGTGCGGCCCGTTTGACTGGTTTCGAGATTTATTTTAATAATCTGAGTTATTCAAATTTTAGAAAATATTGATAAGAATATACTTGTAAAATCAATTTAATTGGATATTGGAAACTCCTTCATCAAATCACATTCATATTCAGTTTGATACATATATATTTTTTATTTATATATACAATACTTTGATGAAGAGTTTATTGATATCCGATTAATTTGATTTTTTATAGATATATATTATTCTCGCTATTTTTTAAAATTTAAACAATTCAAATCATTAAAATAATATCTTAAATGAGTCTCACGGGCCGCACAACAATCACCATTGTGCTTGATGCAGATCAGTGACACCATATCCGGGTCAATCTTGCCATGATTGTATTTTGAGATCTTGATCTATCATTGCAGATAATCCTAATCCTTTCTGACCAGTTGTACCAAATAGATTGTCATTGTTAAATTCAAAGCAATAGAACCCAAATCTTGCAATACAAAAAACTTTCCCAAGTCTTGTGTCTTGTTTGGATATGTTTAATTTGCAGGGATTGATTCAATAGCAATGGACATGAAAGACAGGAAATTGACATTGACAGGGGACATAGACCCTGTGGTTGTGGTGGCCAAGTTAAGAAAGCTTTGCCGCACAGAGATAGTCACAGTTGGACCAGCAAAAGAAGAGAAGAAGAAAGATGAGCCTAAGAAAGATGACAAGAAAGCCGATGACAAGAAGAAAGATGATCAGCTTAAGGGCTACCCATTCTATTATCAGAACCTTCCCATCCAAACATACCCTTACCAAGCATACCCTTATTATAGAGCTGTAGCAGAGGAGGAGCCAAATTCTTGTGTTATTTGCTAATTTTCTTAGATTTTGATGAAAACTATCAATATGTCACTAGTTTGTATCACTGTTTATATTTTATATTAATATCCAAACATACCCTTACCTAGCATACCCTTATTATAGAACTGTAGCAGAGGAGGAGCCAAATTCTTGTGTTATTTGCTAATTTTCTTAGATTTTGATGAAAACTATAGATATGTCACAGTTTGTATCACTGCTTATATTAATATATTTATACTTCCTTTGACATTGGTCTGTATTTAGTGAATTTTTTTAGCTTTAAATCAAAATATTTTAAATTTTAGATGTTCATAGGCTAGATGATTCTATTTTTTTCTTAACAAAAAATTAAAATTTAATTGTGATGACATGATGAAATGTTTAAATTTGTTTTTAATTTTACACATTTAGGACAACGCTTTGGTTTTAAATTTTTAAATCAAATCTTGAGTGAACGAGCAAAGACTTATTTTTAAATCAACTCTTTGATTTTAAGTTTTAAATTTTAATTTTTTTGTCAATTGAGTGTTGAAGTTCAATTAAAATTCCATCAGTTTTAACATTTGCTACAACAACCTATGTCCAATACTCAAATTGGTCAAGCCTTGAACTTGTTTTGATTTAAAAATTAAAATCAAAATATATGCCATGAAACGTGTGTGAGTGATTTTTCGATCACACTGCCAACTTTGTTACAGGTTAGCCAGGTATCATCTATTCTGCCAGTACTCTTCAACTGATTACTGAGTTGGGCAGTGTGATCGGAAAATCACTCACACAAAACGTATGTCATTAAAGTTGGATTCAACTAGTTTGGAAATTGATTATTTTAATTTTTTATAAAAAAATATAAAAATTAAAAAAAAAATAATGTGATAATTTATAATAATTTTTTAACTACAAACCTATGTTATCAAACGAAGCGTTGTCAATGTGATGCCGCCAAGGCCTCGTTAATACTTAAGTCAGTAAGTTGTGCCAGACAAATCTCTCTATTATCCAAGACAATAAGTCGGTCAATGTTCTAAAAAAAAAATTATGTTGGTTGAGGCCAGTGAGGGTAACGAGAAGAGAGAAAAATTGTATGTAGGATAGTTCTAATCCTCTTTTGGTCAATACATACTTTCAGTGATAAGCCAACCTTCTTTTGCCAAATTGACTAAGCAAGTCACTCCCACTTTGAAATATTACAGATGAGTAAAATTAAGTGTATAAAATTCATGCACATAAATATATTCAAAGAGACAACATCTGATTGAATTTTAACTCATGAAACTTATATTTTAAATAAATCACAATCATATATTGAATATCGTAGGCATTTTTTTTAAGAAACAAATTTTGTGTATGTATTGTTAGAGTTGAATGAAATTTTATACTGTATTTGGTTAGTTGTCGGACTCTATCTAATTTTTAATTTGTATTTATTTGTTTGGACTCTTTCTATTGGATGCATTAAGTATCTTATGAACTATTTTTTGTTACATGTTAAATCATGGAATTGATTTTGCCGGCCAACTCATTCACGCAACAAAGCTTTCAAAATTAATTAATTTCATATATAGGCATCATTTTCTCATGCCACTACTAGTATTATACTATTATATTATTATATTCTTAATTTGTCATTTATATATGAGGTGACTCATATGACCAAGTTGATATATATATATATATATATATGGACAATCCATGAAACAAAAATATATGTCTCTCTCAACCAACCTAGCTAGTAAAGTTTTGTAAAATGGATTAATAAAAAACGAGTAATGTCATATAAATATAATTTTTATTGAAGATCAAAAAAATCATCATAATAATTTGTGATTATAAAAATATTATTCTATATAATATTTTTGTATAAAAATATTGTATGTTCAATATTTTTTTTATAAAAAATAATGGATCCACTCTAGTGATGGAGAGGGCGAACAACACTAAGCTCTCGGATTGTGAGAGGTTTGTTTATTGTGATTGTTTTACATGTTTCTATTTGGCCTAGTTCTTGGGTTATGATTCGTTGCAGGCTAGGTCGTATCTCTTGTTAGGGAGAGCGTAACTTTTTACCCTCCGTTTGGAACGAATAAAAAATTTGATGGAATTGAAAATGAATTTGTTTTTGTATAATTAGAACGAATTAAATTTAAAATGAGTTTTGTACTCGATGGGATTTCAAAGGAAGGGGAAAAAAAAAGTCAAATTGAAATCTCATGATAAGTAGTTGTAATTTATTTTGGGATATTTTTTTTTTTTATCAGAAGAGGAATATCATTAAAGTAGCTAAACGACACTTACAAGGAGAGAATCCATTCAAAAAAAAACACTTACACCATCAAAGGAAAGATGAGAAACAAAAAAAAAAACATAGGAGTAAAACTATGAAGAAAACCCAGCTGCACAACAAGTGCTTGTACTTGTACTGCAAGCAAAGGCCAACAAATGGCCATAGAGCATGCCGAGAATAGATCATAGAATACAATCACAAAGTATCATGAAGCACTTATGGATTCCATAGGCAAAACCAAACCAAAAAAACAAAACAAAAAGACCAAAACTCAACCTCAAACCAATGGGTTAGCACACTTCCACCATGGGCTTGTATATAAGCTCCTATAAGCCAAAACCGAGGAGGTCGGTGTGTGGAGGCAGCAGATTCGGCGAGAAGTGGTGGAGTTGGGGTTGATGTGGTGTTGGCAATGCCGGCATGAAGCACAGAGGAGGTAGACGGCGGCAGGTCTGGGGAGGGCTACGACTGGAGTGAGGCAAAGTGAAGGAAGAGTGGAGAAAGATAGACTGTACACCCACTAAAAAGGGAAACACACCTCACAAGGAGGGAGAAGATGGAAAGCAAAGCTTTCAAAGCTTATTGACCGGAAAATGGCAGAGGAAAATGGAAGAGAAAGGGGGTAGAGAGGAGGAGAGAGGTGGCCGGAGGCCGGAGCCCCCCTCTCCCATCCCCAACGGCGCTCAAAAAAGAAACCCTAGAAGAAGAAAAGGGTAGAGAGAGAAGCTCTCAAAAGTAGAGAGAAGTCAGATTATTTTGGGATATTTAACCAAAAGGTTTTTATTAGTCTCCTTTAAATTAAAAAAGATAATCTAATTTTTTTTAAGGACTCAGACTGTCTGGAGTCCCAAATTATATTAGACAGTCTAGTCCAGTCTATTGTGTTCATTTTTAGATTTTGTTTTGATAATTCGAACTATTCATATTTTAGGATTCGTCAAGTACATCATCTTTGTAAAAAATCAAGCCAATCAAATAACGACAATTACGTGTTCCGATCAGTTTTATATGAATCGTTTGTTTTTTAACCGTTTGTTTTTTTCATACAAAACAGATCCGATGATTGACTTGATTTTATATAAGAATGATGAACTCAACATATTCTAAAATGTGAATAATTTGAATCATCAAAAAGTAGTCCAAGATTGAATCTAATGGGCCAACCTTTCACCTCTCCCGTCCAATTTGTAAAGGGAGAGAAGCTGGTCCCCTTTTGTAATTTGCAAGCCCCTTTGAGAAGAAGCACATCATTTATCAAGGACAAATGAGTTTGTTTTCATTTTAGTTAGACAATCTTATCCTTAGTGCCTATTTTTATATTTTAAATTTTAAAGTGATATAATTTTTAATTTAAATATTAATTTTTAATAAAATTAATAATTTTAGAATTCTCTCATCAACATCTATTAAATAAGATCAATGTCGACTATAAAATTCTTTATAAAAAAAAAATCATAATTTTTTTTCTTGTTGAAACTAACCTCATAATAAAATTTTATTGTTTACGTTAGTCATGATGGTAAATTTTATTTATTTTTTATTTAAGAATTTCATAGTCGATTTGAATTTTGTTTGATAAATCTTGCTAAGAGTATTTTTAAAATACTGATTTTATTAAAAATATAAATCGGATAAATTACACTGACACCCCCTGAGATGTGATCCAATTACATCCCACCACTTGACGTTTTGAAAATTACATTCCCGCCCCTGTGATTAATAGTCTCATTTCACAAATCCCATACTTATATAAAATGCAACAATTCCTAGTAAAAAAATGTAGGAAATTACATTGGAAAAAAAAAAAGTAAAACAAAGCAAAGGAAAAAAAAAAGAAAAAAAAAGAAGAAGAAGAAGAAATAAAGTAAAGTAAGAAAAGAGATAGTACATGAGTTTAATATTTTCATTCCATCTAAATAATTACAATGACAGAAGTTAGTGTAATTTCTCATACGTCAATAAGACATTTTATGTTTATATCCCAATTAGTCCATAAAACTTTTTATATTTCAATAAGTCCTATTATTTTGAGCATTTAATCCGCCAAATTCTAATTATTATATTTAAGATATTTTATGGATAATTTTACTCTTACAAATATTTTTTGAACCCTTACCAACTTGGTGATGTGAACATTCACATTAAATAAATTTGATAGTGCAAATGTTCACATCAAGAAACATTCACACTGTCAATATGAACATTAATGCACGTTTCACCCTATTATTATTAGGGATATTTTGATAACAATGTTACCCACAAGATTTATTAGAATATAAAAAAATAATTTGAACTAAGTAAATATAAATAGGTAAACAAAAATTTATGAATAAATGTTTCATTTTTAAATTGTATCAATTTAATTCCCAACATATAAAAGGTATTTCAATTTAAGTCTCTCAATCTAAATTTTTCTCTTAAAAATATGTCATTAAAATGACGTTTTATTGTTGATATCATTATAAATTATTACATTATTTTTTTAATTTTTACATACTTTTTTATAAAAAAATAAAAAATTAATTAAAATAATCGATTCCCAGACAAAATCCAACCTTCACTTAAATCTTCATTTAAATGCTTTCACTTTCGCTTTCACAATGACATATCGGAGGGAAAATATATGCATTCTCGTGCTTTATATGTAAAAGTCAAGTAGAAACTATTGGAAATTTTTTCACCCCCACAATGATTATGATTTGATATTATTATTATTATTATTATTATTTTGTTTTCTCATGATTTGGTGTTTATTAAAAAACAAAAGCACCACGAAACGAAACCACATTGTTTTCGCAGAAGTGGACCATGTGCCCAACAATTCATTGGTTTGTTAGCAATGGAATGCAAGAGTCAAAGTCGTTGGCCAAGCAGACTTGAATTGCTTAATTGGGTCCAAAGATGGAAAACTGCACTTTCCTCATTTTGTTCTTGCTCCATGCGTAGGTCCTCCTCTCTAGAGGTCTGTGACCTGCTGGATTTAGGTCATTTTTTAGAAAGATTTTTTTTTATATAAAAATATCAAATTATATTAATAGTCCTTATAATTTAAAATTTGTATTATTTTAATTTTTAATTTTTAATTTTTCAATTGTGATATATTTAATCGTGAATTTTGAATTTTATTCCCAATAAAAATAATTAAAGATACTATTGTTCAATTTTAAGGACAAAATCATCAATTTGATAAAATATAAACTAATTTGAAAAAAATAAATATTAAAAAAATATTTTTGAATTTTTAAAAATTATTTCTATTCACTAAAGATAAAATTATGTAAAATTGATAAATATTTTACGCATTTATTTATTTATCAAATTAATTTTTATTTTGTATTTGGATGATGATCATATAATGGGTGACTGTTTGACATTTACTGTATAATCGATATATTTAATATATGAAGTATTTTTAGTTTTGAATTTTTTGATTTAATGGATTGGTTTTGACTTTTAGAAAAATATAAACTAATTTAATGAAAATAAAAACAATTACTATTGCATGATCATTATCCAAACAATAATAAAAATTAATTTGGTAAAATAAATAAATAAATAAATAAATGTGTAAAAAATTTATTAATTTTACATAATTTTATCATTGGTGAGTAGAAATAATTTTTAAAAATTTGAAAATATTTTTTTTATTTTTTTTGTCAAATTAGTTTACTCTTATATTTTATCAAGTTGATGATTTTATCCTTAAAATTGAGCAATAGAATCTTCAATTGTTCATTTTTGAAACAAGATTCAAAATTCAATGTCAAATATGTTACAATTGAATAGTTAAAGATCAAAATGACACAAATTTTAAACTATAGAAATCGTTAGCGTAATTAACCCTTATTAAAAGTAACCATTTATTGTGAATTGAGAATTTTTTAAAACATTTAGAACCAAATTGAACTAAACTGTAAAAAAGTGATTTTGTTTTGGTACGGTTCTATTGTTGTACAAGAAAATCCATCACTATATTCATAGTATTAATTCGAATAAAAATGTAATGAGTAATTATAAATATATTTTTTGAGATTTGATTAAAATACTAATTGTTTTTTGTGGTTCTGGAAATTACATTCCATCCCTTGAGGTTTTTAATTTTATAATAAATTGCCTATTTTATTAATAAATCATCAAGTCAATTGACAATTTTTAATGATGTTAAATAATAATTCAACTAATCATTTAGGAAATTTTATTATTATATAAGAGAGCAATTATGAATTTCATTTTTTTAGTTAATTCTATTAAATAAAAATTTCTAGCAAGAAGATATGAGCAATTTGTACTTTAAACAAATTTCAGGTGTGTATTTGTAATTTATTCAAATTTAATTCTACTTATGAAAGAATTTTAAAAAAAAATTCACAAATATGCTTAATTTTTTTATTATTATAATAATAGCATATTAAATACTACATAAATGCTATTTTATTATTGTATAAGAGAGCAATTATGAATTTTATTTTTTTAGTTAATTCTATTAAATAAAAATTTCTAACAAGAGGATATGAGCAATTTGTACTTTAAACAAATTTCAGGTGTGTATTTGTAATTTATTCAAATTTAATTCTACTTATGAAAGTATTTTTAAAAAAATTCACAAATATGCTTAATTTTTTTATTATTATAATAATAGCATATTAAATACTACATAAATACTATTTTAATAATATAAGAAAAGTAAAATTTTTATTTATATGTAATATTGATTATTATATTTAATTCTTTTGACTCTTAATTAAAAAATTATATTCAATTTTTTTTGAGTCTTAATTAAAAAATTAAATTAAAAAAAGACACAATTTAAATATAGTTTAAGTTATTTACGATTGTATCGTAAATCCCTTACTGTCAATAAATACAACATCACCATGGCAGCTAATTTATAACTGAAAAATGTTATAGATTTTAAATAATTTATTAAATTTTTTATCAATTTTTTTATATAAGTGTAAATTCATACAAACTCACATGTATAAATTTCACACTTACATAAAAATTTAATAAAATAACAACCCCCGGCGGCGCGTAATTGATAGTGCGGGTTTTCTTTTGGGTGTTTTGATTTGAGAGGTAACTTTGATTTTTACACAGTTGACAGTAGGGGCGGAATTCGAATTTTATCACTTGAGCGCATAACAAATAAATTTGTGACAATGCTACGTAACTCAAATTTTGTGCCTTAAAAGTGGCTTAAATGATTAAAACGACGTCTTTTTGAGTACAAAACAACATAAAAATGGCCAAAACGACGTCGTTTTGGTCATTTGAGCCACTTTTGAGCCACAAAATTTGAGCTACAATACATTTTCCATAAATTTGTTTATGGTAAATTACATTAACACTTTTTGAGATTTTTATTTAATATAGATTTTTTTCTCTCGTTTAAAAAATTATATTTTATTCCTTGATATTTGTAATCTCATTATAAATTATCTTTGAATAGTTAATATCATGTTCTAAAATTTTTGAAATAATTATTTTGCCCTTTTTCTTACTATTTGTTCTCTCTATCATCTTGATTATATTCTATAACTTTTCATCATTAAATTTTACCTGAACATATTATTATTGAGTAATGATATACAAATATAAATTTTATATAAAATTTTAGAACACAATGATATAGTTTAATGATAATCTTTCACTTCAAAACATAACATCCATAAACATGATTTATATTTACAACATTGCTATTACAATATTTTTATAATATTTTTTGTATAAATTTTTATATACGAATAGAATTTTTTATTTTTATTTTCACCATTATTTTTCTTTCTCCGCTATTCACCCACATTTATTATAGTATTACTGAATTTTTGTGTTTTTGTATCTTTTTGTATTTAATGAATTAAAAAAAAAAACACACAAAACATTATACTACTTAAAATCCAATATCATCAGCAACTTTTCTACAACAGTTTAAAAAAATAAAAAAAAAAAAGAAAAAGACTTTTCTACAACTTTATTCTAAAGATTTTTACTTTTATATAACTAAATTCCCAATGAAATTTAGACTACAACAGTTATTTTTCATATGTACTCTTAGGAAAACGTTTGAAGTTCATAATTTCTCTTTTTTTTAGGATTAAATTACAAACACACTTTTTGATATTTATTTAAATTATAAATTATTTTTTATGATTTTAAAAATTACATTATGTCTCCTAAGGTTTTTAATTTCATAACAAATAGGTCCTTTTATTAATAAATCATCAAATTAATTAACAAGTTTTAATAATGTTAAAATTTTAGTTCAATTAATAATTTAGATAATTTTATTATTATATAGGTAAACAGTTAGAAATTTTACTTTTTTTTAATTAATTCTGTATTTATAATTTAAACAGAAAATAATTCATATTTTAAACAAATCTCAAAAAGTGTATTTATAATTTATCCTAATTTTATCTTGGCGCACCGTAAGACTGGGAGTTCATGGTGCATCCATACAAAATTCAATCCCATTTAAACATGAGTAATTAAAATGACAATTAACCCTTTCTTTAATAAAACTATCACTTAACAAAAAATAAAAGGGCCGTGCTACGTAGCTCGAAAGGGCATCCCCCTAATCCCCCGAAACGAAAAACGACGTCGTTTCGTATTTTTGAAATTTTTTTTTTTTTTTTCGTTCTTTTTGGTTCAATCAGAGAAGAAAAAGCAGACGAAGGGAAGAAGAAGAAGCAGAGGCAGACGGCGGCGAAGGACTGGAGGGGGCCAAATAAATCGGGGTAGAGGCGGAGGCGGGGGGCGGAGGCGGAGGCAGAGGCAGGGGCTACTAGGAGCGGGGCTGCGACGACGAGCTGCGACATCCCGGCGACGAGCTCTTCCCTGCGACGGCGACGAGCTGCGACCTGCCTCTCCCTCTCCCTCTCCCTCTCCCTCTCTCAGAGCTGCATGAAGAAAAAAAAATGCTCAAAACGACGTCATTTTGGGCATTAGGGGGATTCGAGAGAAAAGAATTCGAGCTCTGAAACATTATTCAAAATAAAATCTGATTGGTTGAACACTAATAAGGTCAGGCAAGTTAAATTAAAATTGTACTTGTATTCCATCCGTGTTATACATGGGTTGTGTTTATAATTATTTATATATATATGAATTGTGATTCTTAATTTTTAATTTTTTTTTTCCAACACAAAAAAAAAATATAACAAATGGAGCATATTTTCAATTAATTATTTTATGTTTACTTTTATTCAAAATTTAAAAATAATGTATAGGCAAAATTTATAACTAAATTAAGGAAAAATTTATTCCTAACGGCATTTTTTTACTTCTATATGAACACTTAAAAAAATAAATCTAAAAAAAGTAGTCAATATAAATATTATACATTAAGTAAAAAAATGTAATAACTCGAAAATTTAAGTTATGCTTTAAAATTTTATATTAATATTATTTAATTATAAATGCTTTCCAAAAAAAAGTAATAATAATTTTAACTTTATATTATTATTCAATATTATTTTATGAGTATTATGATATTTTTATTATATTTTTCTCTATATTTTTCCTGAACCAAAATACACTGAAATACCATATTTTATGTACAACAAACTTGCGTGCCCACCACGTAGGGGTGGGTGTGGATTGGTTGCGGCCACGGAACCTCCAATCCACAATCCGTCTGCTAGATTGGCGGATTAGAGAAAATCAATCCGCATCCGTCCGCCAATCAGGCAAATATGGATTGAGCGGATCGGCAAATGGATACGAATCGATTTGGCGGTTTAAAATTTTATAAATTTTCAACATAATTCAGTTGTGTACTTCCTAAAAAAAAAATATTACAGTTAAAGACTTGAAAATATATTACAATCACTGCATGTATGCCTCTGCATTGTTACATCTATATATGTTTTTAAAAACAAAAACCAATTAGCATATATCATCTTTTTTGTTTATTATTTTTAGAATTAGATTTAAAAATCAAAAAATATAGATAGATAATGTATTTATTTTTTGAAAACTTTTTTTCAACATAATATTTAAATTTTTTTTCAATTGAAAACATAAATAAAATATCTAAACAAATTGAAAATATAAAATTTTACAAATTACTAAGGGTGCTCACAGTTTGGCAGTTCGGTTGTTGCCAAAGGAATCTCAAATCCGCCATCCGTCCAAAACTAGGCGGATTGGAAAAAATCAATCTGTAACCGTCCGCTCGTCATCACGCATCGGTCCAAAATGCGGCGAATTGGTTCGGTTCGATTGATTTAAGCAGATCGATATATCCGCTACTCACCCCTACTACCATGCTATCTTGTGGCCCACGCCTGCCTCACTATATATATATATATATATATATATGTAGATGCTGCTTAAGTGGTATGAGTTCTCATACTTAAACCCATGGTCATGGGTTCAAGCCTTGCCCATCTCTTTGTTTAACTTTTTTTTTAAAAATAAAAAATACTGCCACATGACATGAGGAGAGTAAAGTTTCAGGACACCATAAGAGTAAAGTTTCAGGACACCATAAGAGGTGTTCACTTTATAATAGTATAGATAGATGATACTATTTAATGCAGTTTATCTAATCAGTTATTATTTTATTGATTTTTAGATAAATTATAAATACATTTTTTTGAGATTTATTTAAATTATAAATTATTTTTTGTGATTCTAAAAATTACATTATGTCTCTTAAGGTTTTTAATTTCATAACAAATAGGTCCTTTTATTAATAAATCATCAAATTAATTAACAATTTTTAATAATGTTAAAATTTTAGTTCAATTAATAATTCAGATAATTTTATTATTATATAAGTAAACAGTTAGAAATTTTACTTTTTTTAATTAATTCTGTATTTATAATTTAAATAGAAAATAATTCGTATTTTAAGTAAGTCTCAAGAAGTGTATTTATAATTTATCCTAATTTTATATTGGCGCACCGTAAGACTGGGAGTTCACGGTGCATCCATATAAAATTCAATCTCATTTAAACATGAGTGATTAAAATGACAATTAACCCTTTCTTTAATAAAACTATCACTTAACAAAAAAATAAAATCTGATTGGTTGAACACTAATAAGGTCAGGCAAGTTAAATTAAAATTGTACTGGTATTCCATCCGTGCTATACATGGATTGTGTTTATAATTATTTATATATATATGAATTGTGATTCTTAATTTTTAATTTTTTTTTCCCACACAAAAAAAAATATAACAAATAGAGCATAATTTCAATTAATTATTTTATGTTTACTTTTATTCAAAATTTAAAAATAATGTACTGGCAAAATTTATAACTAAATTAAGGAAAAATTTATTCCTAACGGCATTTTTTTACTTCTATATGAACACTTAAAAAAATAAATGTAAAAAAAAAAGTAGTCAAGATAAATATTATACATTAAGTAAAAAAATGTAACAACTCGAAAATTTAAGTTATGCTTTAAAATTTTATATTAATATTATTTAATTATAAATGCTTTCAAAAAAAAAGTAATAATAGTTTTAACTTTATATTATTATTCAATATTATTTTATGAGTATTATGATATTTTTATTATATTTTTCTCTATATTTTTCTTGAACCAAAATACACTGAAATACAATATTTTATGTACAACAAACTTGCGTGCCCACCACGTAGGGGTGGGTGTGGGTTGGTTGCAGCCACGGAACCTCCAATTCGCAATCCGTCTGCTAGATTGGCGGATTAGAGAAAATCAATCCGCATTCGTCTGCCAATCAGGCAGATGTGGATTGAGCGGATTGGCAGATCGATGCGAATCGATTTGGCGGTTTAAAATTTTATAAATTTTCAACATAATTCATTTGTGCACTTCCTAAAAAAAAAATATTACAGTTAAAGACTTAAAAATATATTACAATCACTGCATGTATGCCTCTGCATTATTACATCTATATATGTTTTTAAAAACAAAAACCAACTAGCATATATCATCTTTTTTGTTTATTATTTTTAAAATTAGATTTAAAAATCAAAAAATATAGATAGATAATATATTTATTTTTTGAAAACTTTTTTTCAACAGAGTATTTAAATTTTTTTTCAGTTGAAAACATAAATAAAATATCTAAACAAATTGAAAATATAGAATTTTATAAATTATTAGGGGTGCTCGCAGTTTGACAGTTCGGTTGTTGCCAAAGGAATCTCAAATCCGCCATCCGTCCAAAACTAGGCAGATTGGAAAAAATCAATTTGCAACCGTCCGCTCGTCATCACGCATCGGTCTAAAATGCGGCAGATTGGTTCAATTCGGTTGATTTAAGCAAATCGATATATCCGCTACTCACCCCTACTACCATGCTATCTTGTGGCCCACGCCTGCCTCACTATATATATATATATATGTAGATGCTCTCTCTCTCTCCTTCTAATTGTTTTGTTTTATATATAAAATTTGAGTTTAGTTTGGAATATTTAGTGGGTCACGGTAAGCAAAAGGTAAAAGTTAAAATTTATATTAAGGTGAGTTATATTATACCTTAAGTTACCATAATTTATTTTACTTATGTCTTGAGTTACCATAATTTATTTTACGCAATTTGTATTTTATAAATTAAATTAATATTTCGATTACGTTAATTATTTTCTGAACTCTATTTGCTTAAATTGAAACCCATAGATATGTTTGTTTAAATTTTATTAATTATTTGACACTGATTTTATAAGTAATTATTTTCTGTAAGTATCACCATGGGAGTCTCATGCCCTGGATGACTTAAATAAGCATTGGCCCTCTAATTAATCACTTTGTGACCCTCTACCTGTCATGGATCTACTAACACTCTGATTTCTAGTGTGGAGCAAAATGTTGTACGGAGCTAAGTGCTACATTATGGTGGAAGCCACCTCTAGAGTTCATATGAGCCACCTCTTGAGTCCATACATCTGTTCTGTTTCGTTCTGTACCATGGTTATGATCTCTGGTGTGGAGCAAAGTGTTGTACGGAGCTAAGTGCTACACTATGATGTGAGCCACCTCTAGAGTTCGTACGAGCCACCTCTTGAGTCCATACATCTGTTTTGTTTCGTTCTGTACCATAGTTCTGATTATTTTGTTTATATGATTTCTATATTATATGTCAAATAATATATTTTTTATTTTAATATCAAGTTTTGTTTAGCCAATAATTATCCATGATGAATTATATACCCTTATACTTTTAGTATAATATTTCTCACTTTGCTATGTGTGTATAGCTTATTACCAATTTTCAAGAAACAATACAATTCAGAAATAACTTTTGGAGAGTCTTAGACGCGGGGCTGCAGAATAGACACACACAACACTTTCATAATATTTATAATTTTATTATTTATATGTAAATATCGACTTTTTTGTTCAATAAATTTTGTTATAAAAGTAGAAACTCCAATGATTATTTTGGTACCCTTACCTAAATATTTTTCCGCTCTAAGAACTGGCCTTCGGTAACTTCAGTTACTTGCCATCACGAGGCTTAACCCTTAAGTACGGGGAGCGGGGTCATGACAAGTGGTATCAGAGCCTAGGCTTTTAAAATTATTTTTATAAAAGTATTGGAGCATAAGACACATGCACAAATAGGATGGGGGAAACGTTGAGCTAGATTATAGGTTGTATTTAAATTAAATATTTGTGTAGTGGTATATATAATTATGATATTTCATTAAATTTTAGAATTAAGATGAATTGTTTGTTACTCTATATATAATTGTATATATCTTTCTTGTATATGCTAAATAAGTTTTTAAAAAAAATTAAAAACAGGTATACTAAATCTTAAAAATAAAATAAAATATACATTTTGACTTTTTAGAAGTGAGTTCAAATCTATAATCTTTCAAAATTTATACAAAAATTTATAGAGATACTAATTTTGAAACTATTTCCCATCAATAAAAAGTTTACGGATAAAAGAAATGGAAGCTCATCTCAAATTCATTCAACTCTTGCATATGATTCTGTCATTTCATTTCCAATTGCTTATTTAATTATGTTCTCATTTTTTTTTTTCTGTTCAGAAACAAAACCAACGAAAAGTTTTTTAAGTCACCCATTGTTTCTCATTTTGACCCAACACAGTTTTTGACAAATAAACAGTGAGTTATTTCTGGTAATTTTTTTTGAGGTAATGATTTAACAATATTATTGACTGGAGGTAACTTCAGTTACTGGCCATCACGATACTTAACTCTTGGATACGGGGAGCGGGTTGTGACAAAAAATGTGGTTAGCAATTTTTCTTACTTAAATTTATTATAATTTTAATTTTAATTTCAAATTTAAAAAAAAAACTATTTGTTTGCTTACATGTTTTAGGAGTTTTGATCTTTGATATTTTCTTCACATTCATCGTATTGTTTTATTTATTCATTTGTTTTTCTTTTTGCTTGATTTTCACATGATAATTCTTTCATAGTGTATCTCCGAGTGTATTAGTGAAAACATCATACACTTAAAATGTACAAAATTACAATATATAGAAAGAAAAAAAAAAGTAAGTAATTCTCCAAACTAAAACTACTTTAAGAAAAAATAAAAAATGAAAACAAAAACGAAATTGTTTGAAATAAAAAATGATTTATTTATTTATTAATTAATTTTTAATAATAAACTTTAAAAAAAAACAAAGAAAACTATATATATATATAAAGTACAGAAATTAAACATAAAATATAATACAAAAAATAAATGAATTATAAGATTTTTAAGAAGTGAGACTTCCAAACAAATTTTGTAAAATCTTGTTTATTTATATACTTTTTGTGTATATGTTTTGTAATTCTAATCTGAGAACGACATTGAAATAGTTTGCACTTCTTGCATTAGGTCCATCTAATAATTTTAGCAAATACAAATGTGTGGGGACATATTTTTAGGTAGTCCACGTGGTCGAGGTTGTTAGCCGAGGTGCTACGTGGGCAGACCATGGTGTCAAGATATAGTGCGATAATACCGGAATTCGAGATATTTGGATAGAGGACTAGAGTCCTAGATGACATCAAGCTACCTATTTGGATAGGGATGGGACTCTTGAGGGAGTTCATCTTAATCTAAATAGTATCCTTGTCAATGATAGAGTCCCATGAAGTAAGACTTCTAGGGGAAGTTGGACACTGATCATTATAAAAGTAAGGCACCCTCATGGGTCTAAGGTATGTGTTATTTGAGATGTTTTTATGCTTTCATTGTTGAAGTTTAAGTACTTGTATTGATATCTGTGAAAGATAAGATTATTGATTTGATCGTCGGAGAGTCACCTGGTGGACGAACCATTGCGGTATTCTTATATTCTTGTTGGCAGGTGCTCGGGGCTTAATCTATTTTACCAGTGCTCTTCAGCTGAGTTTCCCGTTTGGTTGTGTGGTCGAAAATCAACACCCACAATTTGGCACCGTTTGTGGGAACTTAGTTAAAATAAATGGTCATCATCGTGCAAGATCAACATGTCGGCAACAACTAGTTTAGCGAAAATGGAGAATGTGTCGACATTAACGGAATGAGGACCATTCCAGAAGGGATGCAAAGACAGGGGGCATGAGCACTCCCAAGGAGATGACTTTCAAGTATAGAAGGTTCAGCCCAAGTGAGCAGATCCCGGATTCCAGATCCTGGATCCCAGATCCTAGAAGACAAGATCTCGGCCTAGGTGATTAGGTCCGAGAAGACAAGAGCTCAGCCTAAGTGAGCAGATCCCGGATTTCAAATCCCAGATCCTAGAAGACAAGATATCGGCCTAGATGATTAGGTCTGAGAAGACAAGAGCTCAGCCTAAGTGAGCAGATCCCGAATCCCGGGTCCCAAATCCTAAAGGACAAGATCTCGACCTAAATGATTAGGTCCGAGAAGACAAGAGCTCAGCCTAAGTGAGCAGATCCCGGATTCCAGATCCTAGAAGACAAGATCCCGGCATAGATGAGTAAGTCCAAGAAGACAAGAGCTCAGCCTAAGTGAGCAGATCTTGGATTTCAGATCCCGGATCCTAGATCCCAGAGGACAAGATCTCGGCCTAGATGAGTAGGTCTAAGAAAACATGAGCTTAGCCTAAGATCCCAGATCCCAGAGGATAAGATCTCGACCTAGATGAGTAGGTCCGAGAAGACAAGTGTCACGACCCAAACCCGGCCCTATGGGTTTAGCACCGTAACCGGCCAGTAATCCGAGATTACCGAAGGCCTGCTTAACAGTAATACAGTAAAACAGAGTACAGGGCCTGGCGGAAGCCAATACAGTAATTAAACAATGTCCAATGAGCTGTGACAGTCTGTATGCCAAAAAGATTTTTCATGCATTCATACATACACAAACAGTACAGTCTATACAGAATTTACAGTCACACAGTACAGGGACCTAATCCCTTGATAACAGTACGGTAAACATTCAGTCTATACAGAACAGTTAGACAGTATGAAGACAGGCGGGGGAAAACAAACAAAACACCCCCAAGCCATAGCATGGCAACTCGGAACCTCGCAGTGAGGCACAAAGGCTGGCTTGACAAAACTGGAGTTACCCTGACGCTCCTAGCTCCGATCTGATGCCTGTACACCTACATATATATATGAGCAGTGAGCTAAAGCCCAGTGAATAACATAATGCGTAAAGGGGTTTAGAATGAATGTCCTTACAGTAATGAAAAACAGTTCAATTCAATCAGTATTTCAGTCGTTCAGTACAGTAAACAGTCATATGTGGTACATCCATTAGCATAACAGTAACAGTAGGTCTTAAAAGACCGAACAGTAATGATGGCCATCAGTCAGTAAACAGTAGTGGCTCCACGAGGGAACCGACAGAGATCTCTGTAACAGTAAACAGTAGGTACTAAGGATGCCACAGTACAGTTCAGAAATAAAGGACATACATTCATTCAGTAAATAATACCAGTTCAGTAAACAGTTCAGTTCAGTATTCAAAAGATATCAGTTGAACATATCTTTACACAATTGTTACTCACAGAGTTTGGGCTACAGTATTCTAAAGCGTGTCTCCCCAGTCGCCAACCCTACACAGTTCACAGGTTGAACACACTAAGCTACACAGTTGGGAAATATCATAACTTAATCCCTAATTTGCCTTGGTGTGTTCTACAACGATATCTCATCAAGATGTCTTAAACTAGGCCTAAGAATGCCTAGGATGGGATGAGGACGCAAAAATACACTTAGAAAACATTTTGCAAACTTTGCTGAAAATAGGAGCCTCGCTCGAGCGAGACTTTCTTCGCTCGAGCGGAAGTCCAAAATCAAAGGCTTCGCTCGAGCGAGGAATCCTTCGCTCGAGCGGTCTGTCGAAACAGTAAAAATACTGGATGCTGTGATTTTGCGCGCTATGGTCGCTCGATGGTCGCTCGAGCGGAGCCCTGGACAAAGGTGCTCGCTCGAGCGGGGAATCCTTCGCTCGAGCGAGGAAGCCAAATCTGGAATTTCCAGATTTGCTTCCCAAGCTCAAACCAAGCATTCTACCGCTCCAAACTCGACCTCTTGGGCCCAAATTCTGGAAAACATAACTAAATTCAATGTATAACAAGTTTCAAAGCTCAATTTATGAATTCAAGCCCCAAAGGTGAGTCGATTAGAACCATATTCAAACCCATTTTCAAACCATTCTCCAAGAATAATCCTCAAACATGACATGCATGATCTTAAATCATTTTCAAAGCTTTAATGCTGTTTCAAAAGAGCTTAAACCTTCAAAAACAAGATGAACTCATGGGGTACCACAAAATTATGAACATGCATGCACCATTAAACCATGAATTCAACTCAAAACTCATTAATTCAAACATGCATGCATGAAATGAGCTTCAATTCACCATTAATGACCCAAATCATGACTTAGCTCTACAATCTAACATGGACCATGCAACAATCAACTCAAAACATGAACAAGAAGACAATGGAGCTACCTTTAGTCTTGTAGTTCAAGAAGGGAGCTCAAATATGCAATCTCCTTAACAATTTCCAAACAATTCACAAGCAAAATTGAGATGAAATCAACTCCTCAAGTCTCTCTCTCTCTAAGGTCGGCTAGAACAAGAAGAAATGGCTGATGAAATGTTCTTCAAGTGTGTACATAAGGCTCAAATGTGTGTATTGAGTGGGCCACTAAGGGTGGCAATTTGGTAATTAAGCCTAACTCTTTAATTAGCTTATTTAATCTAATTTAATCATACCTAATCAGTTTTCAGATAATTATACCATAAAATCATATTAAATATGACGATCATAATACACTAACCCATTTCCGGTTCGGCCGCCGATAAGGCCTTCAATTAGCAGTTTAAACACAAAGACATGAACAGATAATTAATCAATCAAACAGATAGAATGCAATTTAACTAACATATACTCAATCAATTCGGTTTCCAATTTCAGTCAGTCAGTTCAGTACTTTAATCAGTTCAATTATCAGTCATAATCAATTCAGTTTAACGATAATCGATGGTTATCGGTAATCAATCAGTCATAAGTCGGTAAACAGTATGAGGGTTGTTACAACAAGAGTTTAGCCTAAGTGAGCAGATCCCGGATTCCAAATCCCATATCCCAAATCCTAGAAGACAAGATCTCAACCTAGATGATTAGGTTTGAGAAGACAAGAGCTCAGTTTAAGTGAGCAGATCCCAAATTCCAGATCCCAGATCCTGGATCCCAGATCCCAGAAGACAAGATCTCGGCCTACATGATTAGGTCCCAAAAGATAAGAGCTCAGCCTAAGTAAGCAGATCCCGGATTCCATATCCCGAATCCTGGATCCCAAATCCTAGAAGACAAGATCTTGGCCTAGATGATTAGGTCCGAGAAGACAAGAGTTCAGCCTAAGTGAGCAGATCTCGGATTCCAGATCTCGGATCCCAGATCCTAGAAGACAAGATATCGGCCTACATGAGTAGGTCCGAGAAGACAAGAGCTCAACCTTAGTGAGCAGATCTCGGATCCCAGATCTCATAAAACAAGATCTCGGCCTAGATGATTAGGTCCGAGAAGACAAGGGCTCAGCCTAAGTGAGCAGATTCTGGATCCCAGATCCCAGAAGATAAGATTTCAACCTAGATGATTAGGTCCGAGACGAGAAGAGCTCAGCCTAAGTGAGCAGATCTGGATTCCAGATCCCGGATACCAGATCCCAAAAGACAAGATCTCGGCCTAGATGATTAGGTCCGAGAAGACAAGAGCTCAGCCTAAGTGAGTAGATCTTGGATTCCAGATCCCGGATCCCAGATCCCAGGAGACAAGATCTCAGCCTAGATGATTAGGTCCGAGAAAACAAGAGCTCAGCCTATGTAAGTAGATCCCGGATCCTAAATCCCAGAAGACAAGATCTCGGCCTAGATGATTAGGTTCAAGAAGACAAGAGCTCAGCCTAAATGAGTAGATCCCAAATTCCAAATCCCGAATCTCATATCCCAGAAGACAAGATCTCGGCTTAGATGATTAGGTCTAAGAAGACAGGAGCTTAGCCTAAGTGAGCAGATCCCAGATCCTAGAAGACAAGATATCGGCCTAGATGATTAGGTCCGAGAAGACAAGAGCTCAGCCTAAGTGAGCAGATCTTGAATTCCAGATCTCGGATCCCAGATCCTAGAAGGCAAGATATCGTCTTAGATGAGTAGGTCCGAGAAGACAAGAGCTCAGCCTAAGTAAGCAGATCCTGGGTTCCAGATCCCAGATCCTAGAAGACAAGATCTCGGCCTAGATGATTAGGTCCAAGAAGATAAGATCTCAGCCTAAGTGAGCAGATCCCAAATCCCAGAAGACAAAAAAGAAACACACAAGATCAGACTGAAGTCGGCCAGGTTCTGCCTATTGGCAGAAGGCCATCTGTACAGAAAGACTTTTACTAGACCTCTATTACGATATGTACACCATTCCCAAGTTGAAGACTTTTTACACGAGATCCATGCATGGGGCAGATCCTTTGTCTACAGAGCTATATCATAAGGATTCTGGTGACCTTACATGCAAAAGGGTGCCGAAACCTATGTAAAAAAGTGCAAAAATGTTGTTGGAATCCATGATTGTGCGATAAGACCGAAATGTCTGATGGCGATGTTCCCATGGTGAACATGACGAGTAACTTAGACTTATATCATATGATAGAGTTGAATTATACTTGCATATGACAGAGTTGAATTAAGTTGGCGATATTTCTAAATGAAACATGATGAATAACTTAGACTTATTATATAGCAGAGTTGAATTATACTTACATATAATAGAGTTGAACTAAGTTGGCTATGTTTCTGAATGAAACATGACGAATAACTTAGACTTATTATATGACAGAGTTGAATTATACTTGCATATAATAGAGTTGAACTAAGTTAGCGATATTTCTGAATGAAACATAACGAATAACTTAGACTTATTGTATGGCAGAGTTGAATTATACTTGTGTATAATAGAGTTGAACTAAGTTGGCGATATTTCTGAATGAAACATGACGAATAACTTAGACTTATTATATGGCAGAGTCGAATTATACTTGCATATAATAGAGTTAAACTAAGGTGACGATGTTTCTGAATGAAACATGACAAATAACTTAGATTCATTATATGGCAGAGTTGAATTATACTTGCATATAATGGAATTGAACTAAGTTGAATTAACCTGGACTCGCCATATCGGCAGAGTCAAACTCAGAATGGAACTAAGTTCATTAACAGAGAAACCAAGGTTGAAACACCTCGGGAAGCCTTTGTTTGAATCTAACTTCGGCAAAAGACCATAGTCACATGCTTAATGTGAACTTAAGTGGAACTTAGGTTCACATTATGGGGCAGGGAGCTGGAGTGATGAACAAACTTAAGAGTTTGACATTTGTTGAAATTTTCAAAGATAGGTATAACACTTGTTAAAATTTCGGAGAAATTTACAAGTTGGAGTTAGCCAATGCAATGATAAATAAAGTATCCGAGGTACATGTTACCCGATGCGACCAACCAGGTTGTCAAAACTTGGAAATGGTGAAGTCTTAATAGAAGATAGCGTATAGAGGTAAAAAAGTAATAACACTTGTAAAAATATTTTTATTTTTAAAGTGTTAGCCAATGTATGAAAATGGCTAGCTGAGCCAAACAGTCAAGGTTTATCCGAGGTATTGTATCCCGGAGTTATTATACAGTTAAGGTACACTTTGAAGAAATGTAAAAATATTCTAAGTTTAGAAGCATGAAAAGCATGAAAAAAAGCAGCAAACATGCATAGAAGAAAAGAAGGCATACATTCAACACTTTGAAGAAAATATAAGACTTACATTCAGAAAAGAAACTTGTTCAGATATAAAAAGGCACTTCGGCCTGGCATAAGGGGTATATCAGCCAAATATAAAGCTAACATTTTTCAAACAAAAGATTACAGCTGTCCAAAAGTAAGAAGGAAAAGTACAAAAAGGAGGAAAAACCAAAGTTCATGCAGTTTCCACAGTCTGCCCTACGTTAGCAATTTGCGTTGTGTCAGCCTCGGCAGACAGCTGAGCAGATTTTTTAGCTTGGACCTCGATGTTGATCTCACGCAGTGTGTCATCTAGGCTCTTGTTGGCAGTCTTGACCTCGGCCTCAGAAGTGGTCTTTTGAATCTCATCCTCATCATCCTGAGTCAAGTCAAGGACTTGCTCATTTAGAGTTGGGGACTTGGCCCTAGCAGCAGCTTCAGATTCTTTCTCGGCAACCTCAGCTTCGGCCTCTTCCTTGTCTCTGGCCTCCTCATCGCCGGCCTCTTCTGTTTCCTCGGCCTTATCCTCAGATTGATTGGGAGAATGAGGGAAAGGGACATTGGGCTGACCCATATCACGGAGGAGTGAGTCCTCGGGAACAAACATCTTTTTGAGGGCTGTCATCCAGTCAAGATAGTAGCCTTGTTGCAGGCCATGTTGACTTGTTTTTTCGGCCTTAGTAATGGCCTCAGCTTTGGCAGCAGTACTTGGTCCACTTGCTTCATGTGCTTATCTTTCAAGATATTGAGTTGCTGGAGGCATGAGCATGTTGAATTGACTATAAGGAGATAGAGTGGATTGCACAGTTATGACATCAAGGATGTCAACAAGAAGGTTTTCTACGACAAGAGTTCGGTGAGACATGTCGTCATTGGTTACGGCGATGGTTACTCACAGATAGGGCAATTGGAAAATTGTCAAGGTCTAAGGCTGGGAGCTTAAAACCTCGGTGTTTCTTGTTCCTGGTTCTAGCTGCAAAATTGTCGCTATGTCGGCGTTTTCACTGCCATTAAGATGGTGGGTTGATGTGTGGAGCAGCTGATAAATTGCTTGGCTGTTAGGCTGGTTCAGCTGTAGAGTTTGAACCTTGGGCACTAAGGAAGGGAGTCTTCATAGTAATGAATGCTTTAAGAACAGTGATGATGGTTTGCAGAGGCCAAAAGAAAGAGAGTCTAAGGACACAGATAGAGACGGAATAGGAAAATGAAATGGTTTTGCTGGAATTAGAAAAATATGGCAAAAAGTTATGATTTCGAGTCTTGACGTGCCTGTGCTGACATCAGACGGCGCAGGGCAAAACTGATGTGACAGGATGAGGATGTGATTGGTACGCTTCAATCTCATGATGATCTTGATTGAGAAGTGCAATCTCAGTTGAGATATTGATCTCGGTAGAGATGATGATCTCGGTTGAGATGGTGATCTTGGTTAACATAATGATTTCAGTTGAGATGTTGAATTTAAATGGGAGCAGAACTTGTTTATTCTTGGTTTCTGATGAGTTGATACTAGGATCTTGATGCTCTTGAACTAGCAAGTCATGATCTCTGTCGAGATGTTGGACCTAGATGAAATAGAATATGCTGGTTCATGGTTTTTGATTCTTGATTCTTGACGAATGGACATTTGAGTCCTTGTTTCTTGGTGCCAACGAGTCATGATCTCGGTTGGGAAAGTACATGTATAGGTTCCATCACCTCAATTTGCCGAAGTAATAGAACCTAAGGGGCAGTTGTGGGAACATGTTTTTAGGTAGTCCACGTGGCCGAGGTTGTTAGCCGAGGTGCCACGTGGGCGAACCATGGTGCCGAGATATAGTGCGATAATACCAGAATTCAAGATAGTTGGATAGAGGACTAGAGTCCTAGATGACATCAAGCTACCTATTTGGATAGGGATGAGACTCTCGAGGGAGTTCATCTTAATCTGAATAGTATCCTTGTAAAGGATAGAGTCTCACGAAGTAAGACTTCTAGGGGAAGTTGGACACTGATCGTTATAAAAGTAAGGCACTCTCGTGGGTCTAAGATATGTTTTATTTGAGATGCTTTTATGCTTTCATTGTTGAAGTTTAAGTACTTGTATTGATATCTATAAGAGATAAGATTACTGACTTGATCGTCGGAGAGTCCCTAGGTGAACGAACCATCGCAGTATTCTTATATTCTTGTTGGCAAGTGTTCGGGCTTAATCTATTTTGCCGGTACTCTCCAGCTGAGTTCCCCATTTGGTTGTGTGGTCGGAAATCAGCACCCACAAAATGTAATAAATGTCATAACACAAAACACAAACAATTGTGAGACAAAGTATCTAAAAAAATGAAAGCAATGTTTAATGATGATGTAAAAACACACTTGACGTTTTAATTAGAGGTACAACCAGATAAATTGCCATAGAATAGAAAAACAACCTTTATTTTTCATCACAACAATTACATAACTCAATATATAATTTTAATATCTCTCATTCTTTCACACGTCCAATTTTCTATCAATATTAGAATGAATGCATGAACCAAAAAAAGAGAACATTTGAGAAGACAAAGAGATGTGATTTGAGACCTTTCAATTGCTAAATTCTATTAATTAATAGTTATTAGGTTTTAATGGTCGAGCTTCTAATATTTGTTAGTCATTAAAGCTGAATTCTTTGGTTTCGTCTATATTCATATGATAATTTGAGAATGTACTTGTGTTAAGCCTTTGCATTATTAGTGAAATGCAAAGTGTAATTTTTTTATTCTCTTTTTATTTTATTTTATTTTTTTTTTGCAATTACAACCTGTTATTTTTTAATAAGAATTTTCATTTGTTTTAGATATTTTTTTAATATACAAATTATTTTTTATAGTGTAATTTTTTTCTTTTTTTTCGCAATTGCAACCTGTTATTTTTTTAATAAGAATTTATATTTATTTTAGATATATTTTTAATATAGAAATTATATTTTTTTTAGATTTTAATGAAATGTACAGTGTAATTTTTTTTCTCTTTTTTTTTCACAATTGCAACCTGTTATTTTTTTAATAAGAATTTATATTTATTTTAGATATTATTTTAATATACAAAATATTTTTTTTAGATTTTTTATAAAATAATTTAACAATCCCATCATTAACCATAGTGTAAGGGATAAGTTGAAAATAGTGCGACAGTAAGTATGAGAGAAGTCAAAAACACTTATGGGTTGGGAGAAATCCATAAATGCTGAGATTTTTTTTAAATCAAAAAATTAGGAAATTAAGATTGGAATATTGGAGCTCCTACAAGACTTGTGGGTTAGAAATCCTCTTTTCCTTATATATAGATAGATAGATAGATAGATAGATAGATAGATATAGATGGATAGATATCTAAAATAAATATAAATTCTTATTAAAAAATAAATCATAGTGTACGGAAGAAGTTAAAAATAGTGCGGCAGGTATGAAAGAAGTTAAAAAAGTTTGTGAGTTAGGAAATGTCAATAAATGCTGATACTTTTTTAAATCAAAAAAATTAGACAATTAAGATTAAAATGTTAGAGCTTTCATAAGGCTTGTGAGTTAAAAACTCTCATTTTCTTATAGAGTAATGCTAGAAACTTCAAAATTTTTACCAAATTTTTTAAATAAGTGTAAAACTCACACAATTTATTAAAATTTTTGATAAAATTTTTAAGATCTCTAAGATTTTTTATTCTTATAAAATATATAAATTTTACCTATAAAAAAACAATTAATGTCACTGTCCACCTTTTTTTTCTTTCTTGTTTTTGGGATTGGATGTCACTGTCTGCTTGCAGGAAGTGTATTTCTCTTCCATGACTTTTAGCCATCGTTTGGCTAACTTTGAATTAAAAAAATATAAAATAAAAAAATAAAATAGAGTAAGTAAATCAATAAAATAAAATATTACAGTTAAATTATAATTATTTTATTTTTCTCTTATAAAAATAAAAAAATCAAAAAAATTAAACCAAACGATTTTTTTAATTTCAAATTAAAAAAATCTCAACTCAAAAAAGTTAACTAAAAAAATTAATGTCAGACGACGACTTTAATAAAGTGGTTTTATTTGGGAAGTGAGTTGGCTTTTTGAATTTTTTAACTATTTTAGCCTAGGGTTAAAAAACTTGATTTGGAAAGAACTTTAAGTTTTTTTGGCTTTTTTAGTTTTTTTGTGAGCAAAAGAATGTAATGATTATGAGTTGGATATGATGTTTTGTCTTATAAGATTAAAAAGTCTATTTTATTTTTTGTAACTAAAATAGGCAAAAAAATCCCAACTTTTGCTTTCCAAACGAAGCCTTATTGTCTAACTTTTGAGTATCCCCCACAGTTATTTGTAAGGGCCAGGTTTTTCGCCAGATCAAGTTGGAATGTGTTATTGGATCCATGAAGATTTATCACAGGTCCTGTTTCGATAATTCGAACTGTTTAATATATAGAATTTATATTATATTTTATTTTTGTAAAAAATTACATCAATTGAATATCGATAGCTACTTGATCGGATTAGATTTCTGTTAACGATAAATATAATTTTCAAAATAATTTATTGATAAAAATCTGATCCAACTAAGTAGCTATCAATATTCGATCAACGTGATTTTTTATAGGGATAAAGTACTAAATGAGTTTTACACAGTTTGAATTATCGAAATAAGAGCCGTGGTGGACCCCATAAACCTAACAATACCGTCCAGTCTACAAAATAGATTGGAGACAAACCTAACCCTATTTGTAAAGGTGTTTAAAAAAAATCATCAATGAAACTGGTTACTCAAATTGATATAAATTTTTTAGGGCAAATTACACTAACGGTCCCTATAGTTTGGGACTTGTGTCACTTTGGCCCCTGACTTTGTGACACATTTGACCCTGAATTTTGAACCTTGTTCCAAATAAGGACAATTGAAGATACTATTGCTTAATTTCAAGGGCAAAATAGTCAATTTGATAAAATATAAACTAATTTTATAAAAATAAATGTCAAAAAAATATTTTTGAATTTTTAAAAATTATTTCTACCTAATAAAGATAAAATTACGTAAACTTGATAAATCTTTTAGACATTTATTTATTTATTTATTTTTACCAAATTAATTTTTATTATATGTTTGAATGATGATCATGTAATAAATGGTTGTTTTTATTTTCATTAAATTAATTTTTATTTTTCTAAAAGTTAAATATGGAGACAACTTTGATATCATTATTAAACCAATCCATTAAATTAAAAAATTTAAAACTAAAAACATTTCATATATTAAATATATCAATTACACATTACATCTTAACAAGCACCCATTACATGATCATCATCCAAACACATATTAAAAATTAATTTGGTAAAAAAAAATGTTTAAAAGATTTATCAATTTTACATAATTTTATCTTTAGTGGGTAGAAATAATTTTTAAAAAATCAAAAATATTTTTTTGACATTTATTTTTGTCAAATTAGTTATATTTTATCAAATTGACTATTTTGCATTTAAAATTAAGTAATGGTATATTCAATTGTCCTGAGATTCAAAATTCAAGATCAAATGTGTCACAATTGAAAAGTTAGGGTTCAAAGTGACACGAGTTCCAAACTATAAGGACTGTTAATATAATTCACTCAATTTTTTATGGGGGATGCACCAATAAATCCCAAATTAATAACTTATACACTGTTTAGTCCTAAAAGTTTTCTTATAGACTGAAAGGTCCCATTACAATGTTTCAAACATCAGATTAATATTTCGAACATTAGATTTCAAACATCAGATTAATGTTTTGAACATTAGATTGATGTGCAAATGGGACTAAATGGAGCATAAGAAAACTTTTAGGACTAAATGGTTTAACTTTTCAGAAACTAGGACTTATGGGTAAATTTTCCATTTTTTATTTTTAATTTGTTACTCATGACAAACTTTTCGATTCAAAAAAAAAACTACACCATACAAATTGAAATTAAAAAATATTATAATTAACATACAAATTGAATTTATCAAAATATTATAATTAAATATTTTTATATTTTAATTATTTAAGTATAAATATATTGACTTTTTGTAATAAAATTAGAGAAGAAAATATTTATAGAACAACTTGTATACTCTTTCTTCATTTATTTATTCTCAAAATTTTATAAACTTTTATAAAATCCTTCAAAATTTCATGAGAATCCCTTCTTTACGGTAAACCAACGTGACGGGTTACACAACCACCAAAATAAAAATAACCCATCAAAATAAAAAGATTTAGTTTGATAATAAATTTTTCGTCAACACTAACTAAACCAAACTATTTACAATCCTAATTATCATATTCTCGATATAGATTGTAAGATTTTACAATTTTATGATTTCAATTCAGTTAGATGATTTGGATCTCACTAGGATATAAAATTTTGTAAAACTTTTAAATGACTATAATCCTAATCATAAAATCATATTATCGTCTCGATTTTAAAAAAAAAAAATTTATTATTATTTATTTCTTATATATGTATGTATATCCGCATACCTATATTAAAATTTTGACACTAAACTCCCTCTTTAAGCACTTGTTTGGCATGAAGAAGTTTGGAAAATTTTGGTTAAAATAGTTATAAAAAGATAAAATAAATTAAAAAGTAAATAAGATAAAATGTTATATTTAAACTATAATCATTTCATTTTTTCTCATACAAAAGTCAAAATAATTAAAAAAAATCATTCAAAACGAGACTTTTTAACCTCAGACTAAAATAGTTAAAAAAACTAACCCACATCCCAAATGAAACCTAAGTTTTCTCTCTAATTTATATTAGAATTGAAAATGTATTATATCAAATTTTTCAATCTCTTAGTGATTTTGGAATTATTTGACATATTTTGTCATTGTTGATAATTTTTTATTTTATTTTATATTAAACCAATTCAATTTTATGATCTGATTTATGAGTCTTTTTCGATTTTTCTAGATACAATCACTGCCACCTAAATCACATATAAATGAAACAACTTTTGTTAAAAAATTTCACAAAATAATATCCAGGCCTTTTTGAGAATGTAAAAAAAAAAAAAAATTAATTTATTTATTAATTCATTAACTTATTCAAATCATATCACCTTTTTACTTTTTACCATTTTTTTTTAACATATTTTTTCATAATAAGGTCTAGTTTGGGAACACTAAATAAGTACACTTTTTGACTTTTTATGAAATATGGATTGGATTTGAGTTGGGTTTGAAGTGATGTGTTAGAGAGGTGATGTGACTTAAATAAGATGATGTGACTTAAATAGAATAGTGACTTTTTATCTTTTTTCAATCATGTCAAACTTGACCTAAATCAATAATTAAAAAAAAAACACTTTCCAAAATCGATTATTTTGTTTCACATTTGTATATTCGGAATGTTTTGGGCGCACCGCCTAGATATTTTCTAAGAGAAATAATGTCGCTATTACGTCATCAAATTAAGCCATTTATGGGGATATCAACATCAGTATTACGTCACACAGTTTCATCGTTATCTATTTTTTTTTTTTTTTTCACATGCTGATGGTACGGCCGAAGTGTTAAAACCTATTTTATAATTATTTATAAAATATATGTTATTTCCCTTTTGTGTGTGTCAATATAAATATGTTGTGATTGGATTATCATTTAAGATAACTATAAGATATATACATATATATATATATATATAATTTAAGAACCAATCATAAAATTAGATATAATTTTGAAAAATATTAAGGATCTCAAATACTTTATTAAAAATTTCATCAAATATTTTATATGAATGTAGAACCCACACTATATGAATCTCACACTCAAAATATTTAATAAAATATTTGACATCTCTAATATTACTCTACAATTTTATTAGATAAAGTAAATCTTAGTAGCTATCATATGAGGCTGGTATAGTTTTAAGATAACTATAAGATATGTATAAAAATAAATAATAATAATAACAAGTCTAAGAACCAATTGTAAAATCATATATAATTCTATTACATAGAGTGAATCTTATCTTTCTATAAATCTTACCCTCATTCAAGAAAATAGTTAGACTTAATTTTCATAAAATCTTATTAAAAATAAGTTCTTGTAAATTGTAGCTAAAAAGAATTTTTTATGACATTTTTTATATATGTCACTAAAGATTGATAATTAATGACTTTTTGGTCATAATTTTTATAAACTATTGTTAAAACTTATAATTAGTGATATTTTTCTATGACAATTTTCAAGTTGTCACCAAAAATTTAAAATTAGTGATTTTTTGTAACGATTTTTTCGAACTGTCACTAATATTTATAATTAGTGACATTTTTTGTGACAAAATTTTCCAACTATCACTGAAAATTAACAATTAATAACGCTTTTGAATAATGTTTAATAAAAAATATCATTAATTATCATAAAATTTATTGAATAATAAATTTATTTATTGAAACCTACACGTAATATGTGTTCATAGAATTTTAATTATTTATTTTCTCATAGGAAAGGGTATAAAAGCAAGGTTATAAATGAACAGAGTCATTCGTGAATAGATTCTGGGCTCGATAAGAGCTCGTTTGAACTCAATTCATTAATTTTTTTTTTTATTTGATTTGATTTTTTTTTTTTTTTCAATTCGAACTTGATAAATTTTTAATAAACAAGTCCAAACATTCTAAACTCGGCTCGTTAACTGACTCGTTTAATATTTATTATTTATATATTAATGTAAAAATATGTATAAAAATAAAATAAATATATTATTTATATATTTAAAAAATAAATGTAAATAATAGTTAACTATAGATAGTATATTTAAATATTATTATTTTGGTGAAATATTAATTTTTTTTTAAGTATGTTTATATGTATTATATAATCAAAGTTTTAATTGTAATTTTAGTCTCATATGCAAGTATTAATTTATAAATTTTTTGACTCGTTAAGACTTGTGAACAGATTTTAGCTCGAGTCAAACTTAAGCCAACTCGGCTCAAATTCAATTGGTTAAGTTTTTATGGAATTCGAACACGAGTTCGAATTCGTTAAAATCTTAATAAACAAGTCCAAGCATATTAAAGTTCAGGTTGACTCTATTTGTTTGCAACCCTATATATAAGGAGACTAACACGAGACAATGGCTTGTGAGCAGTGGCGGAGGCACAACAGGGCTAGGGGGGTCACATGCCCCCCTTAGTTTTGATTTTTTCTTTTTCTTTTGTTGCAATGTTTACACACAATATGTAGTTTATTTAGTACTCTTGGAGTGTCATGTAGTGTTAAATTTTATGAATGCAACATAACAACTCATTATTGTTAAGCAATTGAAAGATAATAGGTGAATCACTTAATGTGAGTTGCGATTTTTTATATTCAAAGCACCACTTCATCAACACAACATAATATTCTGGGATTATCTAGTAATTTCTATTCAAAATACATTTTTATAATCAATACTATCTCTCTAATATTTTTCTATCAAATAAAAATTATAGAAATTTTATAATGATTTGTGTTATAAATGTTTTGCTTCTATTTTCTAAATTAAGAATTTTAACTTGTAATTTTTTGTACCAAAATGGCATACTTACATTATTACTATTGTGTCTGAGTTATTCCACATTATTATAGAATTTTGATTAGTTACTATTAATAATAAATAATTAAATTTTATACTTAAATTTAGCTCATAAAATTATTATTATTTTATTATTGATCACCAAAAAAAATTAAAATTATAAAATGTCCTAACTACCTTAATTTCTTGGCTCAGCCACTACTTGTGAGGATGACTCAATGTGGAGTCAAACAAGAAAAGTTTAGACGAGACTTCAACATAGAGGTAAGAAGCCAGTGGCAGTGGCACACAGGACTAATGAACATGAGTCTCGTGTGGTGCCTCCTAGTTACCAATGGTATGACTCAAATTCGAATTAAGTAAAAGGATTTATTTTTTAAAAAAAATCATAAATCGATTCGATTCAATCCTAGTTCTTGACAGTTAGGTCCATGATTTTATAGTTATAATTTTAATTTTAAATTGAACAAATTTAGTTCCATTTATTTAAATATATATATATATATATTTGTTATTTGTCATACACTTAAGTATCTTCTCAATATCACTTATATATTCATAAGTTTTTAACCCTTTTCTCTTGCAAATAAGTCCTTAACCCTCTTCTCTTACAAGTGTGTTCTTATATAATGATAAGACTAATTTTAAACAATTATTCAAATAATTATTATCTGTAAAATGATTATATATTGTCTGATATTTGAGAATGTTGTGATTATATTGTGCATGATGACTTGTTTATAGAAATCGTAGTTCCAAACTGAAATGAATCCCGTTTTCATAGTTTGGTTTGGTTTGATTTCAATATTTTAAGATTCAGTTTGATTCCAAATTTCATAAAACCGTAATTAATAATTCGATATTAGTTTACTTCAAAACCAAACCAAATTGAACCTTGCTCTCCCCTAACTCGAATCCTAACCACCAAATCAGTTGAGAATAAGCCTGATGATCATAGTATGAGATCATCTATCCCAATGCCTATCCACCAAATCACTTGAGAATAAGCCCCTGACCATTTTATGACGTCTGTCCAAATTCTTGTGTCATTCTATATCCCCGTCCCTATCTTGATTTTCTTTATTCGAGAGATGAAAGACAAGAGATATGGTTAAGCTCTGAATCTAAATTGGGTTAGGAAGTTTCGTTTGAAACACCTCAATTCAATATTTTTTTTGTTTATAAAGAATTGCAAGTTTAAAATTATTAACTATCTGGATTCTACTTTTAAAACAATAAGACACATCCAAATTGGTTTGTTTTTGTAGTCTATACTCTTCATGACCCATGGATTATTGTCTGACTTAAAGCTCAGATAGTTCAGTACTTCTCTCTAGACATTTCAAGAAGAGTAAGACAAAGATAAACGTAGCATTTAACCAATAGGGTTATGTCAGTTAGTCAGGATTTATGGGTTTCAACCTCAAAATTAATATTATCTTGTATATGTAAAATGAGAAACTGCATATACTTCAAATGCTTAAGCTCGGTGATTATCTGGTATATATGAGATGAGAGATTTTTTTTTTTTTTGTTGAGAATAATCGAGACTACATAGTAATTTTCCCAATATTTTTTTTGGGTCAAATTTGTCATTTTGGAAAAAAAAATAAGGATTAGAATACAAGATTTGTGGACTCAAAACAAAGTTGCTTCTGTACAAAAAAAAAAAAGAAAAAAAAAAGAAAAAGAAAAAAAAAGGGATAAAAATGGCAGTTAGCCATGCACAATTATGACATTTATGAACAAACAAAATGATTTTGAAGTTACAAGCTTATCTCTGAATTAACACAATTGGGATCACAATTATTCATATTTGCACTGTGATTGGAAGGTATGGAAGCATGGAGTTAGTGTATACATATATTATTATATATCATGCACCTCCATATCCATCACCTTCTACTCTCATCATCATCTCCTTCTTCCCACATTTCGACCCAATTCTTCTGAGCTTCTTCAAACCCTAGAATGGAACCCTTCTTCTTTGGATCCAAACTAGTAGACAGAGTCCCATAAGCAATCCCAAGTGCAGAAGCCCCAAAAGTGAGAAAAGTAGTCAAGAGAGGTAACCAAAGTGGCACATCCCACAAATGTTGTTCTTTTGCTACATTAAAAACTATCAAGAATGCTATGCCAATGACCATAGGAACCCCCACATAAAACAAGATTCTCACTATCATCCTCTCAAACACCACCTCCGGTATCTTGTCATCATCGTCACCTCCGAATTTCCTTTCAAAGGATTTTGACCTAGTAATGGTTTCTGTGCTTTTAATCTTCCCATCTTGTACCTTAGCTTGTGTTCTGCTGCAGCCTTTGGCTTTGGCATGCACTTTCCATGTTCTTGGGTGGAGGGTTGTTGGGCTTCTTGGCTTGCATGAAGGTAGATTTGTAATGTAGATGGGTGGTTGTTCTACACAAATTAGGGTTTTCATGGCTTCTTTTAGGGCTTGTTACTTGCAATGCTATGGGCCTCTGTTGTTGTAATTAGAAACCTTATCCTGGAAAATGAATGGTTGTGCCTTTGTCTCACAAGATATGCTATGTGCTGTTTTTATCTACAGATATTTTTTAAGATCTTTGAGGTTTTTGTCTTCGGTAAAGAGACAAAGTTATCCTCACAAGGCTGCAATGCAACTTCAAAAATACATTTTCTCCTAGTCCAACCAGGGCAAGCCACGCCAACATAGCTAGGGCTGCTGTTGTCATTTCACTTTATGCAAGCATTCACGTATTTTGATAGCTTCTAAAATACATTTAGTAAAGTATCTTCTTACATTCACATAAAAGAGTTTTCTTACAAGGCACAAGAGTCATATCATACTGTATATGTGGAGGGTGTAGAAAGATGCAAAAAGAAATTTAAGGAGTGTATCTAGAAACTTTCAAATATTTTGTAGAACAGTAAGTTACAATCCCAAAACAAAAAATCCCAAAAAGTTTTCAGAATTTCACATCAATAATCAAGATTCACTTAAACTGTAGTCGCATAACAACTTTTAATATACACTATTGATCTAAAATTAGTGATAATTTTCTGATGTCATAGGCCTTCTATTTATAGAAAGACACCTATTCCAAGATTCATTTCGTGCTATCATATTCCAAATAAATTTGGACCAAACAGTTCACTTTCTCCCTACGACAGTTTGTATCTTTAACTTACAGCTGTTACACTGGATTGGGCATTACACCATATTTGTAACAAATCAAAGAAGAAATGTATGGTTTTCACCCCTTCAAAAAACAGGAGCACGTTCGTAAAAAAGTCAGAAATTTTTGTGATAAAAGTTACGAATATTTGTAATGCACGTTATGCCATTTTGTGATAAACGTTATGAATGAAGAATTTAGGGTGTACACCCTAAAGTGAAGTTACGAACCATTGCGGTTATTTCATAAATGGTTTAACGTAAATCTTACAAACCATTTGTAGTGAGAAATATTACAAATTATTCTGATAAAAAAGTTACGACTTCTTGCCATGTATGTTATGAAATGTTGTCATGTTATGCATGTGTGATGTATGTTATGAAATGTTGTTATGTTACCATGTTGTGGTAAGGTGCATATTTTTAAGGGTTAGAACCTAAGATCAATTGGGTTGATTTAAGGTTATAAACAATCAAATTTTTAAGGGTTAGAACCTAAGATCAATTGGGTTGATTTAAGGTTATAAACAAATCAAGTAAAACTAAGGAGTAGATTGGTCATGCTAGCTTAAAAACTAACAAGTTTCAAAATGTGTTCAAACATTACTTATTAGAGTTTTGCTACATCATTCCATTTTATCACCCCTAATTACACCTCTAATGAGGTAGCAAACAATTTTAAAAGAATAGAAAAGTTTGAAGAGAGTTGATTAGTTGGTATTGTTTGCCACCTCATTATAGGTGTGATTGGAGGCAATAAAATGGGGGAATGGAACATTTCTCTACTTATTAATCTTTCGAGTTGATCTCAAATGAACTTTAATTGAGCCAATAACAACCCGAGCTTGAGTAATTTGGATTTTCTACAGTGTATTTAACTAGGTTGAGCCAAATAATAGATTGTTCAACTTTGACTTGAAAATTAACGAACTTTAAAATGTGTTCAAATTAACTTGTTTTCATACTGAATCAATCTCAAACAAGCTTTTGATGAGCCCAACACAAGGCGAGCTCAAGTAGCTTAGATCATTATTTAATGGAATTAGTTGTTTAGTGGTCACTTGTTATCTCCTCCCATCAAAAAACATATGTTTCTCCATGGTACTTGATATATGCAGTACTATTTCTCCTTTACAGTCCACCAAATCTTAATTTGACCAAATCTTTGGTAGTTTGTTTCAGTATCTACCTCAGAAGAGGTTCCTCAACATGATCCAGTTCAAAAAATATATCAAACTAGTATTAACAGCAAGATATTGAGCCACTCTGCGCACTTAAAAAGATTATCGACAAAAAATATATCAAACTAGTATTAACAGGAGATCGAGCCACACAACCAAAAAGATTATCGACATAATGGCGAAGCAATGGATTTTCAAAATTGTAAATTGCATTAAATTAATCAAATACAAAAGCTGGAAAAGAGCAAGGAATATTTCTACCTGCTATATTCACTTCTCAGCCCAAGAGGGTACAACAAAACATTTATGTTGAACTACTAAAAATTGTCACAACTCTGTTTGGCGAGCTTCTTTCTTCTTTTGCAGCTTGTGATGACTCCTAGGGAACAGTAGATCATTCAGTTGTCTCTCGGCACTATACTCTGAAGAGGCCTGCAAATACGATTCAGTTGGGACAAAAGCAAGTATTAACAATATATCAACCTCAGGCATAGGGATACTGCATCTTGTAGTCCTTCACCATCATTAATGCTTCATTTGTTTCGGCGAAAAACATTTTCCTACATTTCGTTGCAACTTTGAAACTTATGTGCTAGTCATTGTATTAGTGGTGGTGGGGTGGAAGAGGTGGGGGCGGTGGTGGTGGTGTTGTGTTGGTGGGGGCGTTGGGGTGGTGGTGGTGAGGCGGCGGAGGAGATGGCGGTGGTTGTGTGGTGGCATTAGTAAAACTTTAGTCCAGAAAATATTTTCCAAATTTGAAAAGTGAAAAAACATTTTCTGCCCATGAGCTTGTTTTCCATTTAACAAAAAAAAAAATATGTTGACTTTCATTTTCCATCATACCAAACGCCAGAAAAAGCAAAAAATATTTTTCGTCCAAACAAATGGAATGTAGTATTAGAAGTATATAGTCAATTTCATGTATGTGAACTGTGTACAAAGGTACAGGTAATGCATGACAGCCATGCATCCATCACAATTAAAATTTAGAGAATTTACTTTTTCGTTTTAGACATGTTGGACACTTGTCCAACAAGTGTGAAGGCTTCGTACAATATAAGTGCAAGCATATAGGGCCTGTGTCAGTGCCCATGTTGCTTTAAACACCCTTTATATTTTCAAATCAAGAGGTAGTCTGTACTTATTGGAGAGCTCATAAGCTTTGAAATTCAATTTCTTTTTTTTAAAAGCAGGTATCTAAACTAAACCACTAAAGCATGCAAATGAAAGGGATGTGGCTAGGAAGAGCTCAGTGCGACTTGTAAACAAAAATGTAGAATTCAAAGAAAAATGGAGGCTCTGGATAGATAGATACCCGTTTGTTAAATGTAAACCGCAATGTTTGTACTTGTGTTCCTGAGCAAATTCTCAAGTCGAAACCAAGGGCGTCCACACCAATAAGTGTTGCCTCCTGTCAAAAGTTGCAACAAGGGTTAGATATACAAAAACTCAATCAAAAGCATATAGAACAAAAAACAATAAAAAAATTTAACATGCCTTGAAACCTATTTTCTCTCCAGTTAGATGTCGAGATGCCATGCATGACTGCTAATGTGGCATGGTTATTATTAACTCAAGATCCAATCATGTCGAGAGCTGAGTTTCATTTTTATTTTCACAAAGCAGTAGATTTCAAAAGCTTCTTGTACAATGTCCAAGATTTTTTCAAACAAAATTAAAGATAGTATAAAGGTACATCAGCCTAATTGTACATAAATATGCCATCCACTAGCAAAATCCAAAACCAAAAGCTACTTACATTTTTGGTCTACATTAAAAATTATTTCAGAAACTTATTTCACAAGGTCAAGCGTGTTACCTCTGCTTGAATACCCTTGCATCTCCAACAGAGTGATTTGAGAGCTTGCGTGGTCTTTTCCCCACCAGCTTTAAGACGAGATATAATCTTGGCAGCTGAATGTGCAATAGCATCAGGTCGGGCTTTACGAAAATCTTCTACTTCAACAAAAGTCTGCAAACAGTAGAACCAATAAAACTTATAAGTTTGTTCCTTTGTTGTCAACAGTAATGATTGACCCATAGAGCCACCCACTGAAAAACCTACCATCACCATTGAGAAAGCAAGGGGAAAAAAATGGTTCCAGTAAATGATAGTGTACTCTTTTAAGTCAACGATTCGTAGAGTGAAAGCAAGAGCGCCCATTGTAAAAATACCTTCAGAGTATGAGCTCCTCCAGAGCATGTTGATTAATAAAAAATACCTTAGAACTCTTAAACAAAAGGTCCGGTGGTTTACTGGTAGTTACTGTGTGGGCTAGTGCTCCTTGCCTCTGATAGGTCAAGTGCTCGAAACTTCCAGGATGCAATTGATAATTTTAACTTCTATGCGGCTCACCCTATAAAAATATGTACACGTGGCAATCAATTATAAATTGAACTCGTTTGAATTTCGCTGATTTAATCTGCTTTTGTTCTAAATTCACCAAGCCGTTCGTGATCCATCGACCATATTGTAGGGATCAGGTGACTTAAAGAGTGCACTGTTACAAGCCAATATGTTTAAAAAGAATCATGCTTCCATACCACAACATAGCATTACGGGCAAATTACACAAATAGTCCCTATAGTTTGGGGTTTGTGTCACTTTGGTCCCTAACTTTTCAATTGTAACACATTTGACCCTGAATTTTAAATCATGTTCCAAATAAAGACAATTGAAGATATCATTAGATTTTGCAAGGGTAAAATTGTCAATTTGATAAAATATAAACTAATCTGACAAAAACAAATATCAAACAAATATTTTTGAAGTTTTAAAAATTATTTCTACTCACTAAAAATAAAATTATGTAAAATTGATATATCTTTTAGACATTTATTTATTTTTTTTACCAAATTAATTTTTATTATACGTTTAGATGATAATCATGTAAAATTAATTTTAAAAAATTAATCATGTAATTTTTATTAATTTTACATAATTTTATCATTGGTAGATAAAAATAATTTTTAAAAAATTAAAAATATTTTTTTGACATTTATTTTTGTCAAATTAGTTTATATTTTATTAAATTGACGATTTTACCCTCAAAAATCTAATGATATTTTCAATTGTCCTTGTTTGGAACAAGATTCAAAATTCAGGGTCAAATGTGTCACAATTAAAAAGTCAGGGACACAAGCCCCAAACTATAGGGACTATTCGTGTAATTAACCCTAGAAATCCATTCACATACCAAGTTTAGCATGACCATAATAACACATAAAAGCATAGAACACAATTATTAAATATATTTAAGATTTCTTGCCCACATGTCTACCTATGTTAAGTCATTTATTTCCTTTTCCCTTTTCATAGTTGTACAGTATACATCTCAAGCCAACTAGACGACATAGAGTACAATAAAAAAGTGCCCACAAATAATGGTGCAAGATTTCATTTGTTTACAAAAATTTTGACAGACATCAGCTAGACCCTAACAAGTAAGAGTGCAAAAAAGGTTATGTTTCCATCCTGATCAAACTACATGTCATATCAGATGGAATGACTTTTAAAGAAAGCTAAAAAAGAGCAAGCTTCATTCATGAAATGAATAATTAATGTGGTTTCTGATATTTCTTGTTAGAATCTGCACTTTTCGTCACTGAGGTAGGAAACCTCCGAGGCTCTAACTAATCTTCAGGATTTTCAAGTACACAACTGACTGCTAGTCATGCATGATAAATGAAAAAACTCCAAATGTCAAAACCAAGTTCATAAGCAACTGCTCTATTTTAAGATGCTACTAAGAAATCTAAAAATATACCTGATGTCCATGTGCTGAAATCAATTGAATCTTAATCATCTCTAGCTTGTAGAATGAAGTCCCATTTCTAACGCTTTCACCCTTCTCCAATTCCTCTGCCCAAATGTCGCTATCTTGAGCTGACCCTGGCCCATGTCTGTGACCATTAATGATTCCAATGTCTTCTACTTTGTCTTCTACACTTCTCTCAATCTGATCCGAGTTATTATCACCAGATTGATCATTGGATTCAGATATATGTTTCTGTATGACAGAATGTTCTTCAATAAAGGCTGGTCTTAGAAGGCCTTGAACAGCAAGGCCAGCAGGAGGCTGATCCATAAAATCTATAGGATCATCTGATGCAACCTGAGCAACAAGAAGTTCAAACAAAAATATGAAGCCCCAGTAAACTTATTATTTGGTGATTCAAATAGAAAAGAGGAAAGAGAAGACAGACAAAATTGTTAAAAAAAAAATAGAAGAAAATGTTTAGATTTTTGTACACTATTAATTACGATTTCATCATAGCATTGAAGACTTGCAAAAAATTACCTCAGACATTTTTTTAGCAAAATACATCGGATGAGAAAAACGCATGGTCTCCAATTTTGCCCAGTCCCCAAGTGATTCATCAGAATCCTCCTGATCTTCCTCATCTTCAAGAATGGAAACCCATTCCTACAAATAAACATTTAAACTAAAATGGGCAAGGCCATAGAGCTACAAGTCCCATGCTTGAAAAACTTAAATAAAGAGTAGTCACCCCATCATAATTGTCATCCTCATCCTCATCTTCATCTTCATCTTCATCATCATCATCATCATCATCATCATCATCATTGTCTTCAACATCACTATCTTCATCATCAATTTCCTCAATACCAAAATCAATTTCTGATGAACCTGCTAATTCCATCTCACTAAGCAATTCTGCAGTATCCAAGCCTATTATGACTTGCTGCATTGTTTTTAAAACTAAGTAAGCACTGTGTTCAAAAAACATATTTAAGGGATAAAACTATAAAACTGTAATAAATATATTAGTGGTTGCACAAATGCAATGCACCCAAGTCAGTGTTACATGGACTCTTCTATTGCCCCCACGATACTCATGTCCACCAGATATGACAAGAACCACGGTGTGGGAAATATGTCCGACCCCTTCTATCTGATTTAGACACTTAGATTCTCAACTTATATAATGTTTGAAGAAGAAAATGCTCGTATTTGCTACTAAAAAAATATTTCTTGCCTCACCTGGTCCCTGTATCCGTACCCAATTGGATAAATATCCCAATATAGTAAGATTTATGTTTAGGAAAAACATTCGGACATGCACTCGTACCTGATACTAGTACGTGAGTCCATAGAACATAGACACAAGTAATAGGTGAAAGCTATCACAATATATGCGACTAACAAGACGGTCATAAGAAATTTTAAGGTAAAGCTATGATTCACCCAAGGTTGTCAGTCCCATACCAGGGTACCGGCCAAGATATACTGTTTTGACTAAAAATATATTACATACACAGCTCCGTTTCGTTCTGGTGAAAATACCGGACTATTCCGGCTCATCTCAGAAATTACGGTGCATTTCGGCTTGTCCGGCCCCCGACTGGTTTCGTCTGATACAAATAAAAACCATAAAATACTTCCAACCAGTGCTCTCCGGAAAGTTTCTGGAAGTGATCTAACATGTGACGAAGGACCAAAGTAACCGAAGGCTGAGAGCATAAAAAAGCTCTGGAAGGGAGAGAGAATATTCAATTCTAATGTGAGATTTTTTCAACTTTTTGGATGTGATGTGATTTTGCTGCGCGATTTGATACATACAATAATAAATCTATGAAACTGACAGAGAGTTAATTTAAGGACATAATCCAGTGTGGCACTACTCATGTGCACCAATGCAACAAAAATATATCAAATTATTATATTTTAAATGAATTTAATATTTTTCATAAATATATGATAGTTACAACGATAAATCCGAAATGGTACAATGAAATGTATCGGTACCAATATGTACCATACCAATTAAGAAAACGGTACATTAACTGGTATGGTATCGACAACTTTGGATTGGATTCACCATTAGTTATGACTTTCAACAATTTGAAATAAATAAAAATGAAACAATGGTAAAAGTCATGTAATTCTTTACAAATTTATGTAAATGTACAATGTTGACAAAAAGAAAAGTTCCAGTAGAATAATAAACCATAGAGCAAGACAAAGGGACATGGAAACAACTAGAGCTGAATAAGACAAAATTTTGTAGAAAAAAATGATGTATTATTGATTGATATTTGATTGATAGATTACAGACAAAGGGACATGGAAACAACTAGAGCTGAATAAGACAAAATTTCAATGAAGAGGAGTTCAAGCAGCTGAGATATATAAAAAATTTAGAGAAGGTGGCAAGGGTACACCCCTTTTAAGAGAGAGAGAGAGAGAGAGAGAGAGAGAGAGAAACTATATCACCAACAAAAACAAAAGATCCAAAAACGTAATACTCCACAAGCTAAAATGTCCCTTCTTCAAGGATCAAAATTACTAAACCCTTTCCCTCACCACTTCCTGCACACTGGCCCACTAGGTCCACACTCTCCTTTTGGCCTTCACAATTAATTGTGCGCTCTAACCTCTTAAGCTCCCTCTTTTTCCTCGCGGATGAAGACCCTCCTTCCTTTTTACTCTTAGCTTTACGAAGTCCCCTGCCACCATCTTTTATCAGTATCTGCCTAGCTTCAGACTCAAAACCTATGTAAGAAACCCCCAGAATATCACAAACACACTCATGAACGGACAAAGCAAAGCCAAAGGAGGAAAAGGACAAGGAAAATCTTAATGCATCATCCAGGCACCACCTTAATATGCTTGTGACTATGCATATGTGCAAGTATTGCATGAGCGAGTTTGTTAGAAGTCTACATTCACATACCACAAGGTTATCCTCAGCACTTAGGGTTTTCAGAATGTCTTCATCATTTTTAACCTGAAAATAAATATCTGACAAGAAGCCAGAGCATATAAAACTTCAATAGAATAGGTGGAGCTGCCAACCACAAACCAAGATTACTAACTATTATAACAACGATCTGATATATCCAAACTTACTTCCATATTCATCAGTCACATAAGGCAAATCTGGCCAGAAAATGTTATCATGAACTTCTTCATTTACAAAACCTGTAAACATTAGTGTTGCTTTGCTGTTTACCTGAAGAAGAAATGATAGAAGAAGAAACATCAGATATGCATATCCAGGCACAGGATTGATAAAAAAATGTGGCTGTAATTATTGGAGTATGTTACAATTAAGACAATGAATCCATTGGCAAGCAACCAGGAGGAAAAATATTATTGAACAGCTTGATCCGGATGCCTTTTAGAAGGAGGCTGATGGAAAAAATTTAGTGTTTTGGCAAGTAATCTGCTAAAAATATTTTCCTTTTAACTGCAAATTTGCCTTGTATCTCATTTACATTTGGGGAAAAAAAATTCTTGCAATATGTAAACTGATCTCATTACAAGCATGGCCTTGCAAATTGGGATTCAGGTGATTTCAGTGTAATTGGAAGCACTAAATCTGGTTAAACATTTAGACCTACTTCATCCGTTCAATTGTTCCCATGAAATTTCAATTGCTTATTCAATTTGAAAGTTTTAAGCAGAGTGGATGTTGTAGTAATTTTAATTCCTAGAGATTAAAGAGAGTTAAAGAGAGCAGGTGCCACTTCCTTTTTTGCTTAAATCACGGTTGTTAAAATCGTGATCCTAGGTAGGATCGGTGAGAGAGACTAGTGGATCAAATCGAGGATTGTAAGACCCTACTTTCTATCAAAAAAGAGATAAAAATACAAATTAAAATGATACATATTAAAAATAAGGAGAAAGATCCTACTTGCGATCCTACCTACGATCCTATACGATCTCATACGATCCTACACGATCCCATGCGATCCTACACGATCCTACTTGTGATCCTATTATAACATCGATCCTACAACAATTTGGATCGTTTTAGCAATGTAGGATCGTACGATCCGGATTGCAATTTTAATAACCATGGTTTAAATTTATTGAAGCATGCATTCAAATGACCTCACATATTAACCAATTACCATGACTTAAAGCCCTTTCAACCCTCCTCTACTAAAGGCCAACAAAATAAATCCTCCTAGATGATTATTCCAAACAAACACTCATACATTATCTCAATGAGTTTAACTTCATTAAACTAAGATTGCATTTGGGTTTATCTATTTGAAATTAAAGAATTTGGATATTAATTATTCAAGGAGAATAACTCAAATTTAGTTATCAATTTTAAGATTAAATTTGAGAGCTTCATCACGAGAGATTATGATAAATTTGAAATACCAATATAAAAGTGGTTTTTTAAAATCCTTCATACTAAATATTGTAGTTGCACCAACATCATAATAACATATTCTCTTCTCACTCACCTATCTTACCCTCTAATTGCTCACTCTGTTACCCTCTAATTTCGCCATCTATCTATAATAATAGCCAACTCTCCAATACTTTCATAAAGTTCTAACCTCGTATCTCTACATTTGAAACCCACCTATCCAAACAAACGTAAGTTCAATTAGAATTCATTCTTCCACAAAATCATATTCTATGTCTTGAAAACCAAATGTTTGCACTTTGCAATACCTCAATGATGGTCCTAGTAATTTCTGCCGGTGTAAGTCTGGCATCTCCGGCCTCCATCAATTCTGATTCTACAATGTCCTCAAATGGATGGTACCGTGACGGCTTTGCATTCGGTTTTATGGGACTTGAAGCTGCCCCTGATTGCTCCTCCACAGAAGCTCTAACTCTGTTCTTGACAAAACTGTTCCTTCTCATACAAGAACCATCCGCTAATCTCTGAAATTTGTTCCTGCAAATCAATTTCAACCAATTTCTTTGAACTCCTCCTTCTAAATATAGCTAGTTGTGAAAACAATTTCCTCTTGCATCAATTTCACTTTTATCCTCTAAAATTAATCTCGTCTATCCAGTCCAAAAGTTTCTGATTTCCCTTCATGTGATCCAATTAGGCTGTGTTTGGTTTATGTATTTGAGAGGTGATTTGGAAACAGAAAGGAAAAGATGCATGAAATGTAGTTATATTTTACCTCCCTTTTCCCTTTCTATTTCCAAATCCTTCCCAAATCCATGAACCAAACACACCCTCAGAGACGACTGGACCTATCACTAATTGATGAAGCCTACTTCAATGAATAAAAAGTAATTGTTATAATTTGGACAAGTTGAATCATACAGTTTGTGCAAAGTTGCCATGATCATACAATTCTATGATTTAAGTTGTTCAAGTTCTTGAATAATTTGTTTTTCATCAAATTCATTGATTTGTATATTGAACAAAGCGTACTGAAATCATAAATTTAGGAACTAAGTAGATGAAATTGATAGTTTAGCGATGAAATGAACAAAAATAAAAAAAAAATGGTGATAGTTTAGAGGATAAAAGTGAAAATCATCATTTCCACTGCTTTTGTATCTTGAGAAAGTGCAACAAAGAGAAAAGAAAGTTAAAAATGTGAATACCGGGAGGAATGAGTGTAAAATAAGCTAAGATTATAAAGTTTGGGGTCTATTCATTTTCCATTACATTTTCCTGGGAAAGAAAATGGAAGTAGTACCAAGGCATGAAGAGTCTGGTGGAGTGAGAAAGGCGGCGGGAGGTGGTGGAGGAGTCGAATCTGGCGGAGGCGGTGGAGGAGAATCGGACGGCGGTGGAGGGTTCTGCCATCAGCATTTTTTTGGTGATGGCGGTGAGAAAAGATCAGAGAGAGAGAGAGAGAGAGAGAGGAGAGAGCTTTTTGTTGTCTGATGGCTTTGGGGGTTGTTGTGTGGTTCTATTTTATCCGATGAGGCGCGTGAGGTGTCGTGTCGTGTTAGAGGCTGTTTATGCTTGGTGTTGTACATACATTTCCTACTATACTCTCTGTCTTCAGTTCGGCAGTAGGGATTCTCTGCTACGTTTTTACTTTACAATCGCTACAGCCAGACGCTACGACCAATGAGCGTCATATCATATATCATACCATAAAAATAAGGATAAATTTACCCTCACTTGCCCATAAACCTGAAAAAGATACGGTTAATTTCACACCTCCCATATAATTATAACTTTTCTAGAAACAGTAACCCAAATTAATGTTAATTGTAAGAAAAATAATTTATTTACATAATTTTTCTTCCTACATTCTCAAAATGACATGATAATTAAAATTAAAAAAATTAATTCATATTTTAATATTTTTTCAAAATTTTCCTTCCGTACATTTTGTCTCGTCACCTCTCCAAATGACATGATAGCTAAAATTTGAAAAATTACGTACATTGTCTCGTCACCTCTCCAAATGACATGACATTTAAAATTTGAAAAATTATTCATATTTTAATATTTTTTAAAAATTCTCGTTAGATACATTTTGTCTTATCATCTCATTTTGTGGAAAGAAAAATGTAAAAATCTGTATTTAATTATTTTAAAAATAAAAAATTTGCATTATAAGACGCGAATAATAAATTAATTTTATCTAAAATCTATATTAATGTGTAAGTTTGTTTTAAACTAATCCAATTCAATGACTAATAAAAACATTGTTAGAAATAATAATTTTATAAGTATTCAATATTAATTATTTATAATTTAATTTAATAAATATTTAACATAATAATTATTTTTATTAAATATTTTAGTTAAAAATCTGAATTAATTAATTTTTGAAAACCCATGCAAAAAAAATAAAATAAAATTTGGTCGCCTTGTGTGTGATTAATCACCCAACACTTGTATGCATGCATGTAATAGTACGAAAATATGCTCATTGTATACCTTGGAATTAGAAGATATGATGGGACTTATGAGAGAGAGAGAGAGTGTGTGAGAGAGAGAGAGAGACCCTTAGTCAGATGGACTCCTATATATACGTACACATATGCTTGCATGCTTCTCTTATCAGAGAAAAGAGGAAAAAAAAATCTATGCTTTCTTTTAAAAAGTTGTTAAGAATGATGGTTAGAGTTGGTTTGGAATGTTTTAAGAAAGTGTATTTTTTGATTTATTAATTTATATAAATTGAGTTTGGGTTGGATTTGATGTGATGTGTTAGAGAGATGATGTAATTTAAAAAGGATAGTGATTTTTTAACTTTTTGTATTATTTAGGTTATGCCAAACTTGGCCTAGTTGATTTAGGAATTTTTGTAATAATTGCTTTAATTTTGTATGAATTTATACAAAATTTTAATTAAATTTGAAATTGTAGACAGATCTTATTGCATGTTTGAAAAATCATTAAAAATTCTATATTAAACCAAATCTGATAATTTCTAAATAAAAAATGAAATTTGAAAAGTTTAGTTTCATAATAATTTTTTATATTATAGAATTGATTTATAAATTTAAATGTGGAATTATTTTTAAAAAAATGTGATGAATCTGTGTCATGGAATTTCTTGAAATTTTACAGAATTATTTATAACTTATTTTTGAGAATTTCTTTCTGGAAGATGACCATAACATGTTTGTTGAATATTCCACGTAATTCCATGAATTTTAGAATTGTAAATAATTTATTTATAATTTTAATTACAAAAAGTATGTTCTAAAATTTCTGGACAGATCAAGACAAAACCAGGATTATTACTTCAATTATTTATTAGGACTAAAAGTAAATATTGTGCTTGTCCAATTAATTAAAACCTGTAAATTAGTAGTTCATGCATGTGTGTAGTTATAGTTCACTTTTAAGTATCTAAAATTATAATTTCATGCAATGGTTTAATTTAACTGTTTATTATAATTTTGTACATTAATTGATTATTGCATAACATATGTGTAATATTTTATGTTAGAAATTTTAATGAAATGGTATAACATTGATGGTGATTGAAATTTATAATTATTTGTGATTAACATAAAAACTAACTAAAATGATTAACGGCATGTACAAAATTAACGATTGAGGGTTGGTTAATATCGGTAGTTCAGGGTGAACCCTAGTTTTTTATAAAATCCTAAGATGACATGAGACTTATTTGAACCCTCATCGGTATTTAGTTTTAGGATAGAGGTGGATGTGTAGCTCAGGGAGGTTCCGTATCCCTGGCAGACCGTTCCCATGGGGCAGACTACGGATGCCACAGCTTGGGTATATAACTCTGGGTGTGGGCATACTTAGTAACACTTGAATATTTGACTGGGGGTTTTCAAATTAACTGTGGCCATGACTTACTGGTTAGTAAGAAAATCTCTCTGGTGATATTTTGAGTGTCACCTAAACTATTAAAATTGTTAAAATTATTTTAATGGTTGTTATATTGTTATTTTTATTAATTTTGTTATTTTCTCTTAATTAAAAAAATAATAGGTTTGTTGTGTTTTCTTACCATGTTGCAAAACTCATAACATATGTTTTATTGCCCTAGCGTTTTATGTCAGTTTTTGATGAGGAAGAAGTGGAAGCTGAAATTGGAACTGCTGCTAATATAGAGCCTTGGCTGACTTGAAGCCATGATTTTAGCACAATAAAATCTTACTATTTTATGTATTAATGATTTAGGATGTTATAATGTTGCTTAATATTGTATTTGAACCTTTATTTTTATTTTTATTTAGATGGTGTTTGGGAAGTGGGTTTTTATGTAGGTTTTTTTAGATGTAGGATATTATTGAAGAATTTTTTTTTTGTGTTTGGGAAGATAGTTGAGTTTTTTTTGTAGTTAAATGTAATGTTTGTGAGGAAAAAAAAAGTGAAATGATTATGGGGTTGGATGTGATATTTTGTTTGGATGTATTTTTTTTGATTTTGCAAAATTTTTGTCTTTTAATAGAAAAAATGAGAAAAAACCCAACTACAATTCTTCCCAAACACCACCTTAAGTGTAGTTAAACTTTTGGTTGTGTGAGAATTGAAATTTTCCTATTAAGATATTAAAATTTCAATTTTAATAAGTTATTTTGTTATTTAATTTCTTATGATGTTTCAAAAAAAAATATTTTGGGACGTCACAAAGAAATTGTGTGGATGTAACATTACTGTAATAATAAATAGACAATCACTTTCGGTAATACCTCCCATTGCCAACAATCATCTTGGGTCAATATTTCTAACCATCGACAACCACCTCTCATAACTCACATTTTACTTGTTTTTAAAATAAAATTTTAAAATATTATGTACCAAACATACTTTTTGTTTTAATTTTTACTTTGTCTTTCTAGGAGCCAGAATAAACCGACGGTAAGAGCATCCACAACAGCTATTTCTCCTGTTCATTCGGCTTAGCTCTCTCTCACTTATCTCTTTGGCACCAATTTGTGTGTTTGATTAAGCTTCACTTCACCAGCACAATTACATACCTCAAGCTCTAACTTTCTATCTGCAACCCAAGGTTAGTTTTATTTGTTCTTTTTCTTTTACGGCATTTTTGTTGTTGATTTCAATTTAGATATCATGGTTTTACCTGTGGTAAAAAATTAATACTATATCTATTTATTTTGCACATGTTTGCTGTTATTTCAATTTAACTCTTACATTATGAATTTAATAGTGCCCAAATTGTATAGTCCAAATTTTACCCTAGATTGAGCTTCCATATAAGGGAGACATGTTTATGCAAAACTATAGCAATCTCTTCATGTACAAGCCATTTTGCTGGAAGCAAAACAACAACATGGCATGACCTTTGATTTGTCAAGCCAATCATGCCATTTTAGATGTTCATCAACCAGCATTGTCCACTCAACCACACTAAAACACACAAAGTATATGTGGAAAAATGTATTCATTGTACAAGTATAGTAGTGTACAAAGTTTTATAAGGCTCTCACCCTCACAAGTGCTCACTCTTGGCACTCTCTCTGATTCTCACTCTATAACTTTCTTGGAACTCCTCTTTGATGATCCTTACAAATGAGGTCTCTCTCCTTATATGATCATCCATCTCCTCAATAGATATAACTTTTGTTGTGAACCTTTAAAAAAAAAAATTGTTAACATTAAATATATTAAAAAAGATTAAAGGTATATTTAACTTTTGTTGTGAACCTTTAAAAAAAAAAATTGTTAACATTAAATATATTAAAAAAGAAAAAAAAGATTTAAGGTATATTTAACTTTTGTTGTGAACCTTTAAAAAAAAATTAACATTAAATATATTAAAAAAAAGAGAAAAAAAATTGAAGGTATATTTAGCTTTTGTTGTGAACCTTAAAAAAAAAAAAATTGTTAACATTAAATATATTAAAAAATAAAGAAAAAAGATTTAAGGCATATTTAGCTTTCGTTGTGAACCTTAAATAAATAAAAAAAAAAGTGATTGTTAACATTATATATAAAAAATAAAAATAAAATAAAAATGGGGATTAAAGTGGGTTGGGGAAAATCCAAACCCATTAGGATATGGGGAGGGTGGTACCCATGGGGAATGGGAAATGGGGAATGGGGAAAATTTATTATAAGAGAATGGGAATGGGAAATTAATATCCACTCCATTAACCCCTATTGTCATTCCTAAGTCAGATGATGAACTCCTATATATACGTACACATATGCTTGCATGCTTCTCTGATCAGAGAAAAGAAGAAAAAAAAAATCTATGCTTTCTTTTAAAAAGTTGTTAAGGCCTCGTTTGGGAACAGGTTAATTTAGTAATTTTTTGGCTATTTGGCTAAAAAGGTAGGTAAAAAAAACTTGTATGTTTGGGATGACTTTTTGGCTAATTACTAAAAGATGTGCAAAAAGTAGAGAGAAAAGAGAATCTTTGACTTTTTGGTATGAGTTGTTGATTTTTTGGCTAATTTAGTAACTTTTTGACTAATTAGCTAAAAAAGTATGTCCCCAAACGGGGCCTAAGAATGATGTTTAGTTGATCTAGAAATTTTTGTAACAATTATTTTAATTTTGTATGAATTTATATAAAATTTTAATTAAATTTAAAACTGTAGACAGATTTTATTGCATGTTTGAAAAATCATTAAAAATCCAATATTAAATCAAATTTGGTAATTTCTAAATAAAAAATAAAATTTGAAAAGTCTAGTTTCATAATAATTTTTTATATTATGGAATTGATTTATAAATTTAAATGTGGAATTATTTTTAAAAAATGTGACGAATCTGTGTCATGGAATTTCTTGAAATTTTACCGATTTATTTATAACTTATTTTTGGGAATTTCTTTCTAGAAAATGACCATAACATGTTTGTTGAATATTCCATGTAATTCCATGAATTTTAGAATTGTAAATAATTTATTTATAATTTTAATTACAAAAAGTATGCTCTGAAATTTTCTGGACAGATCGAGACAAAACCAGGATTATTACTTCAATTATTTATTAGGACTAAAAGTAAATATTGTGCTGGTCCAATTAATTAAATCCTGTAAATTAGTAGTCCATGCATGTGTGTGGTTATAGTTCACTTTTAAGTATCTAAAATTATAATTTCATACAATGGTTTAATGTAACTGTTTATTATAATTTTGTACATTAATTGATTATTGCATAACATATGTGTAATATTTTATGTTAGAAATTTTAATGAAATGGTATAACACTAATGGTGATTGAAATTTATAATTATTTGTGATTAACATTAAAACTAACTAAAATGATTAACGGCATGTACAAAATTAACGATTGAGGGTTGGTTAATGCCGGTAGTTCAAGGTGAACCCTACTTTTTTATAAAATCCTAAGATGGCATGAGACTTATTTGAACCCTTATTGGTATTTAGTTTTGGGATAAAGGTGGATGTGCAGCGCAGGGAGGTTCCGTATCCCTGGCAGACCGTTCCCTTCGGGCAGAATATGGATGTCACAGCTTGGGTATATAACTCTGAGTGTGGGCATACTTAGTAACACTTGAATATTTGACCAGGGGGTTTTCAAATTAACTGTGGCCATGACTTAGTGGTTAGTAAGAAAATCTCTTTGGTGATATTTTGAGTGTCACCTAAACTATTAAAATTGTTAAAATTATTTTAATGATTGTTATATTGTTATTTTATTAATTTTGTTATTTTCTCTTAATTAAAAAAATAATAGGTTTGTTGTGTTTTCTTACCGTGTTGCAAAACTCATAACATATGTTTTGTTACCTTAGCATTTTATGTCAGATTCTGATGAGGAAGAAGTGGAAGCTGAAATTGGAACCGCTGCTAATATAGAGCCTTGGCTGACTTGAAGCCATGACTTTAGCACAATAAAATCTTACTATTTTATGTATTAATGATTTAAGATGTTATAATGTTGCTTAATATTGTATTTGAACCTTTATTTTTATTTTTATTTTAGATGGCGTTTGGGAAGTGGGTTTTTATGTAGGTTTTTTTAAATGTAGGATATTATTGAAGAAATTTTTTTTTGTGTTTGGGAAGATAGTTGAGTTTTTTTGTGGTTAGATGTGATGTCTGTGAGAAAAAAAGTGAAATGATTATAGGGTTGAATGTGATATTTTGTTTGGATGTGTTTTTTTTGATTTTGCAAAATTTTTGTCTTTTAATAGAAAAAATGAGAAAAACCCAACTACAATCCTTCCCAAACACCACCTTAATTTAGTGTAGTTAAACTTTTGGTTGTGTGATAATTGAAATTTTCCTATTAAGATATTAAAATTTCAATTTTAATAAGTTATTTTGTTATTTAATTTCTTATGATGTTTCAAAAAAAAATATTTTGGGACATCACAAAGAAATTGTGTGGATGTAACATTACTGTAATAATAAATAGACAATCACTTTCGGTAATACCTCCCATTGCCAACAACCATCTTGGGTTAATATTTCTAACCATCGACAATCACCTCCCATAACTCACATTTTATTTGTTTTTAAAATAAAATTTTAAAATATTATGTACCAAACATACTTTTTGCTCTAATTTTTACTTTGTGAGCCAGAATAAACCGACGGTAAGAGCATCCACAACAGCTATTTCTCCTGTTCATTCGGCTTAGCTCTCTCTCACTTATCTCTTTGGCACCAATTTGTGTGTTTGATTAAGCTTCACTTCACCAGCAGTGACCAGCACAATTACATACCTCAAGCTCTAACTTTCTATCTGCAACCCAAGGTTAGTTTTATTTGTTCTTTTTCTTTTACGGCATTTTTTGTTGTTGATTTCAATTTAGATATCATGGTTTTACCTGTGGTAAAAAATTAATACTACATCTATTTATTTTGCACATGTTTGCTGTTATTTCAATTTAACTCTTACATTATGAATTTAATAGTGCCCAAATTGTATAGTCCAAATTTTACCCTAGATTGAGCTTCCATATAAGGGAGACATGTTTATGCAAAACTATAGCAATCTCTTAATAGTGAGATTTGTCTAATTCATGTACAAGCCATGTTGCTGGAAGCAAAACAACAACATGGCATGACCTTTGATTTGTCAAGCCAATCATGCCATTTTAGATGTTCATCAACCAGCATTTTCCACTCAACCACACTAAAACACACACAAAGTATATGTGGAAAAATGTATTCATTGTACAAGTATAATAGTTTACAAAGTTTTATAAGGCTCTCACCCTCACAAGTGCTCACTCTTGGCACTCTCTCTTATTCTCACTCTATAACTTTCTTGGATCTCCTCTTAGATGATCCTTACAAATGAGGTCTCTCTCCTTATATGATCATCCATCTCCTCAATAGATAGTTATGATCATTTTGATCCAAGGGTTAAATATTTAGGACAACTGTCCTTTTACTACCTTCTAAGATTCTTTATAATAAAGTAGTATATGGTAGGCTTCTCAACAACATTCTAGGATGTTGCAGACTCTTTTGGATTTTTCAAAGTTTTTTCACTATGTTTTGGAATCTTCCAAGCCACCCCAGACCCTTTTACCACGTTTTAAAGCCTTCCAGCATATTGTTAACACATTCTCACATCTTCTGAAGCCTTTGAATGCCTCTATAAACTTCAAACGCTACTTCTTATGTCACAAAAACTCTCAAGCAGCAGCAACTTGCTGGTGGCTGTTGCAACAAATAATGAAATGGGAGAAAAATATTGTTATATTTGAAAGAAAAAAAATAAAAAAAGAGAGGATATTTTAATGGAAGATAGTTTAAAAAGAAAGTCTTGTTTAAGTGTATATTGAAAAAAATGACTAACTAAAATAGAAAAATAAGGGTCCATTTGGTTTGATTTTAATAATTAATTCTGAAAGATAATTTTAAAAAAAAATTTAACAAAATTTAAAAATTTGTTTGGTTGTATATTTTGAAAAATAATTTTTAGAAATTTGAAAATTTAAAACTTATTTGGTTTTGAGTTTTTAAAACAAGATTTGGAGTTTTTTATTTTTATTTTTTGTGATTTGTTATTTACAGTAAACTTTTTTCATATTTTTATCATATATATATATAGAATAATGCTTGGGACCCCCTTTTAGGGGTCACCCCCTCACCCCCCCTTTGCCACGTGGCGAGTGGTGATTGGAGGAGTAGGAAAAAAAAGAAGAAAAAAAAGAAAATGTAACCAACGAGAGAGAGAGGGGGTCAAAGGGGGTGGGAGGAAAAGGGGGATGAATCATTGTTGATATATATATATATATATAATTTTTTAGATTCACCTAATCTAAATGTACTTTTTAGATACACTTAAATATAATTTTTGTATTTTAGTCAAATATTTTACTTTTGGAATTTTTTTTAAAAAAAGAGTTTCGATCCATAATTTATTGTTTGTAATGAACTTTTTAAAATATTTTAATCAATATTTTTTAGTTTTTAGATTTTAGATTTACTTAATCTAAATACGCTTAAAGCGGGTATAAAATTTAAGAAAAAATATTTTAAAAAATCAGTAAATACTAGTAAATATACAAATATATATATATATATATATATATATATATATATATTTAAATTTATTTAATCTAAATACACTTAAAATGCATAAAATTAATGAAAAAATCTTTTAAAAGATCACTAAATACTAACAAATATACACACACACAAAAAAAAAATCAATTTTAGATTAACTTAATCTAAATACACTTAAAATTTATAAAATTTATAAAATTTATAAAAATAAAATAAAAATCACTAATACACAGATGAGTTTTTAATTTTGAACCCTCAAAAACCCATCTCAAAATCCAAACCAAATCTGGCCTGAACTTTTGGGTGGGTATTTTGGCTGTGATACTCTAAGCCATTTACACTGTGACGTCATCATTTTGAAGGGCGAATGCTAGTCTACAGTGGAGACTACTGTACTATAATTTATAGTGAAATAACTTGTTTGGTTCTAGAGAAAACGCAAGGAAAAAAGATAAATCTTTGGAGAAGATCGAAACCGTCTCTCACACTCACTCGCAAGTCCGAAACTTCTGGTTGGTATCTCCCTTCCTCTCTCTGTCTCTATGTTATTTTCATCACTATAAATCTCAGATGATGGAGTTTATATATATATATATATGTATGTATTTGGTGAGGGATTGAAGAGGTTTACTTTGGTATAATTGATTTCTTTGGCATTTTGAAATGGCTTCTAGTCAATTTTCGACCATTCTTTTTCTCAAAACCTAATGATTTTTTTTAATAAGAAAAAACTCAGGATGCTAAGTTTGAGATACTCTCCAGCAATTTTTACTAGAAGATTGGAATCAGAATCAATTCAGTTTTCCGGGAAGATTAGCAGCGTCGTGGTGAGCTTCCGTTTTCTTTAAATTTAGCAAGAACTATTCGCGGATTGTTTTTGAACTTCTTCAAGTCAATAGCAAAACACAATCTTTGGTTAGTACCTATCCTCCTTGAGTTTGAGGGGGGCTGTTAAAATATGTTAGTGCATTATATTGTTAGTGTATTCTATGTTGTTATTAGCTGTAAAGTGTGTCCTAGCTGATCATGATGTCTTTGCTTTCGGTCCAACCTCTGTACACTCTTCTATAAAGAAGAGTAAGTTTCTCCTTATGTAATACACAACAACAAGATATCAATCAATACAATTCAATACAATACAGTTCTTTCTCTTTCTTTATACATAAAACTAATACTTATGTCACAAAAACTCTCAAGCAGCAGCAAGTTGCTGGTGGCTGTTGCAACAAATAATGAAATGGGAGAAAAATATTGTTATATTTGAAAGAAAAAAAATAAAAAAAGAGAGGATATTTTAATGGAAGATAGTTTAAAAAGAAAGTTTTGTTTAAGTGTATATTGAAAAAATGACTAACTAAAATAGAAAAATAAGGGTCCATTTGGTTTGATTTTAATAATTAATTTTGAAAGATAACTTTAAAAAAAAATTAACAAAATTTAAAAATTGTTTGGTCGTATATTTTGAAAAATAATTTTTAGAAATTTGAAAATTTAAAACTTATTTGGTTTTGAGTTTTTAAAACTAGTTTTTAAGTTTTTTATTTTTATTTTTTGTGATTTGTTATTTACAGTAAACTTTTTTCATATTTTTATCATATATATATATATATATATATATATAATTTTTTAGATTCACCTAATCTAAATGTACTTTTTAGATACACTTAAATATAATTTTTGTATTTTAGTCAAATATTTTACTTTTGGAATTTTTTTAAAAAAAAGAGTTTCGATCCATAATTTATTGTTTGTAATGAACTTTTTAAAATATTTTAATCAATATTTTTTAGTTTTTAGATTTACTTAATCTAAATACGCTTAAAGCGGGTATAAAATTTAAGAAAAAATATTTTAAAAAATCAGTAAATACTAGTAAATATACAAATATATATATATATATATATATAAATAAAATAAAATAGAAGTGATAAGTAGAATTATAATAAATAGTAAATAGAATCAAAATAAATGGTTAAGGTAGCATTTGGTAACGTTTGCTCAATAAAACCGTACTTACTATTTTATCAGACTTGACTTACCACTCATTTGAAAATGTAATGATTATAGGTTGGATGTGATGTTTTGTTTGTTATGGCTAAAATAGCCTATTTTGTTTTTTGTGGCTAAAATAGCTAAAAAAAACCTGAAAAAGCCCTTGCCAAACACAGGATACACTTACAATGTATAAAATTAATGAAAAAATCTTTTAAAAGATCACTAAGGCCTCGTTTGGGAACAGGTTAATTTAGTAACTTTTTGGCTATTTGGCTAAAAAGGTAGGTAAAAAAAACTTGTATGTTTGGAATGACTTTTTGGCTAATTACGAAAAGATGTGCAAAAAGTAGAGAGAAAAGAGAATCTTTGACTTTTTGGTATGGGTTGTTGACTTTTTGACTAATTTAGTAACTTTTTGGCTAATTGACTAAAATAACCTCTTGCCAAACGAGGCTTAAATACTAACAAATATACACACACAAAAAAAAAATCAATTTTAGATTAACTTAATCTAAATACACTAGGGTTGGTTTGGCAAGGGCTCATTGGGCTTTTTTGGCTCAATGAGCCATAAAAGACAGAATAGGCTCATGAGCCACAACAGACAAAACATCTCATCCAACCCCATAATCATTACACTCTTCTCTCACAAAAAAATTAAAAAAGCCAAAAAGTCAAAAGCCCTTTCCAAACTAAGCTTTTGAGCCCAGGCTCATATAGTCAAAAAAAGGGCCAAAAAACTAAAAAACCAATCCACTTCCCAAACGGAGACTTAAAATTTATAAAATTTATAAAAATAAAATAAAAATCACTAAATACACAGATGAGTTTTTAATTTTGAACCCTCAAAAACCCATCTCAAAATCCAAACCAAATCTGGCCTGAACTTTTGGGTGGGTATTTTGGCTGTGATACTCTAAGCCATTTACACTGTGACGTCATCATTTTGAAGGGCGAATGCTAGTCTACAGTGGAGACTACTGTACTATAATTTATAGTGAAATAACTTGTTTGGTTCTAGAGAAAACGCAAGGAAAAAAGATAAATCTTTGGAGAAGATCGAAACCGTCTCTCACACTCACTCGCAAGTCCGAAACTTCTGGTTGGTATCTCCCTTCCTCTCTCTGTCTCTATGTTATTTTCATCACTATAAATCTCAGATGATGGAGTTTATATATATATATGTATTTGGCGAGGGATTGAAGAGGTTTACTTTGGTATAATTGATTTCTTTGGCATTTTGAAATGGCTTCTCGTCAATTTTCGACCATTCTTTTTCTCAAAACCTAATGATTTTTTTTAATAAGAAAAAACTCAGGATGCTAAGTTTGAGATACTCTCCAGCAATTTTTACTAGAAGATTGGAATCAGAATCAATTCAGTTTTCCAGGAAGATTAGCAGCGTCGTGGTGAGCTTCCGTTTTCTTTAAATTTAGCAAGAACTATTCACGGATTGTTTTTGAACTTCTTCAAGTCAATAGTAAAACACAATCTTTATTTAATTTATTAAGATCCAGTTTGATCAGTTCTACTTTACACAAGTGTAAAATGTAAAAGAAATAAAAATATTATCTCTGTAATTGCCCCATTTTTCATAAGAGTGTGCGATTGTTTCCTCAATTTTGTTCGGTCTTGTGTACAATGAGCCCTGGCTCCAATCCCCAACCCGAATTTTTGGAGTACTTTGGTAATTTCTCGTTGCTTCCGAATTGTCCTAATTTTTATGCTTATTATAGATGAGGGGTGCCTCTTGTAATTTAAGAGAGTTGTAATCGTTTTTTATCATAGTGAAAACCGCAACAATCTTAGATGTAGCCCTATTGTGGGGTAAACCATGTAAGTCCTTGTGTTCTTGCGAGTGTGTGGTTTATTTGATTCATTTATCTTTCTTATTTGTTATTTTGTCTCACCGATCTAACTAGAGTTGATTTCCTAACAAATTTAAATAGGCACTTGCGATGCACCGATGAAAGTCCATCACTCAAAATCATCAGGGTGTCGAAGAAAGTAGGGAACTTGCTATATTATTCTTAGTTTCCATTGGAAAAAGGGGGGAAAAGAAAGAACAAAAATGAAAAAAAAAACTCACTAATGTTATTTGTGAGGTAGGCACCATTTTTGAAGTGGCTACATTCAGGTTGATAGAATGCTATGTAAAATTTCTAAACGAACAGGTCAAATTCAATTGGATTTCAAAGCATGCCCCAAAGTTTTATCCTGCATTTGAAGGAGGACAAAAGCAAACCATAGCAATCATGTTCATTCTACAAGTCTGGGTAATCAATTAACAAGTCACCAATTCATAAATAATTTAAACACCTTGCAGATGTTAATGTCCTATCATGTGAAATTGTGAATTTAAGTACCACAGGTGTTTCTATCCAGTTGCAATTATTTTGTACCATTTGGTTCATATGGGAAATGGCCTTTTTTCTTCTTCTTATCATCTGCTTCATTTTTTTCCTCATTCTAGAGCAAGATGTGTCCTCCTTTGATGCCATTAACTTATAATGAGACAACATTCAATGGCTTCCGTAAGAATCCAACTATTCAGTCTTTGTCTCAAATTTCTTTGTAATAAAACTGAGTTCTTTCTTCACTTGATCCCCCCCTCTCCCCTCCCCAATTCCCAATTTAATTGCTTGTAATTCTCAGGTGTGTGCTGCAAAAGGTCCTCGACCAAGATATCCTCGGGTTTGGAAAACCAGAAAGAGAATTGGGACCATCTCCAAGTCAGTGAAACTTGTTGAGTGTGTAAGCTCCTGTTAATTTTTATTTTTCAATTTTAATTTCTCTGCACATGTATGTACTCAATTCTTTATTCACTGAATCATTTATTGTAAGGACAGTTATAGATATAGCTTAGAATGGTTAACTATTTTTATCTATTTATTTATTTCTTTGTGGAGTAAGAACTTTAAGAATAAACTGTGTAGTACAATTTGTGCTTCATTTTTCGCATTTGGAATAAGTAATTCTAACAGGGGCTATGTGTGTGCAGATAAAGGGATTATCAAATGTCAAAGAGGAAGTATATGGAGCTCTTGATTCTTTCATTGCATGGGAGCTAGAGTTCCCTTTGATTACAGTGAAAAAAGCTTTAAAGACCCTTGAGAATGACAAAGAATGGAAGAGGATAATTCAGGTAAAATATAATCCTTCGTCTGTTTTTGGGTGGTCCTTAAGAAATGTGTTAAAATTGATGTATTATTGATTGATGTATTGATATGTTCTGTTTATTACAAGGAGATGTGCACTCTCTTTTATAGAGAGGAAAAGATACATAGGGTGCCAATTAGCACCGAAAGCATAAAGCAAAGGGGGAACACTCATTATGAAAGCTAGACATAATGATACACTAACAATTATGACTAACACTACTAGATGTACTAAAGATACTAACACTAATATATTTTAACAGCCCCCCGCGAACTCAAGGAGGATAGAAACTAACCAACTTGAGTTTGGAGAGAGGAACAAAATAATAAAATACATAAAAATAAAAGAGGATAGGAGACACTGTATGGTCGTGTCAGACCATTGGTGAAGACACTGTATGGTGGTGTCATAACGTTGTAGAGGACACTGTATGGTTGTGTCATAACGGTATAGAGGACACTGGATGGTTGTGTCATAACGTTGTAGAGGACACTGGACGGTGGTGTCATAACGTTGTAGAGGACACTGTATGGTGGTGTCATAATGTGGTAGAGGACACTGTATGCTAACCGGAATCAATGTCGGGACAGTTTATGGGTCATGTCGGACCGTTGGAGATGCTAACCGGAATCAAATGTCGGGACATTTTATGGGGTCATGTCGGACCGTTGTAAAAGTTGCACCCTCAAAAGGTGTGCCCAATTTTGTCAAAAGGCGTGCCCAATCCATAAAAAGGCGTGCCATCAAAAGGCGTGCCCATGTTGTCGGCAAGCGTCGAGCGGCGCATGATGCGCGTGTCTGCCTTGGCTATTTAACCAAGACGGAGGCTAAGGCTGAGGCAGAGCAAACCAGTCTGAAAAACTCTGAAAAAAACTCTTCGTTGTCTAAGAGAGAAACGCTGCAATACTCTGTAACACCCTGTTGCCCAGAAAATGGCCTCTTCTTCCCGGAGTCTGTTCACTCTCTTTCCCGACCTCAACGAGTCAACAAGAGAGACAACTGGTGTGGTGGCCAGTAAACCTCAACCAAACACCTCTGGTTTTGCTCCGTTGAACTTTCCGATGCGGTCGGTGGAGCAAAAAATGGCGGTGCAAACTGATATTGAGGCCAATCAGTATACTTTGAAGTCATGCGTGGAAACCATGACTGCGGTCATAAATTTGTCGCACCGGCTGCAGAGTAGGACAAATGAGGTGCAGCAGTTAAACGCCCAGCTGGCTCTGCTCCAACGCATGTATAAGGATGCGCGAGCAGAGATAAGTGTGCTAAAGGCGGAAAATAAGGAGCTGAAGCGGAAGGCCACCGTGATGTTCCGATTTGGAGGGCCGCCATATGCTGCAGTGGAGGAGTATGGGGGAGTGAACGTGCTCGGTGGACTAGGAAGCACTGAGGCAACACCGTCAAGGGCCGCCCAGGACGGAGGCAAGAAGAAGAGACCGGCGGCAGAGTAGAGAAGCAAAATCCCGCCTGTGGATGTGGTTGTTTTGTTGTGTGATTTTTTTTTTTTTTTTTTTTTTTTTTTGGTGTAAAATGGTGATCGGGGTGAGCCCCGACTTGAATAAAATGAGTTTGGTGTGCAGTTCGTCTTCTTCTTCTGCCATTTGTTTTTTTTTTTTACAAAGAAATAAATAAAAATAAATAAAAATAATGAATTTGAAATCAAACGGAGGAGAGAGGGGACAAGTCACATGGGTGTCTTGGCCCACGGTTTGGGTATGGGTAACATGTGTTTTTTCTTTTTTTTTTTTTTTTTGAATAATAACAATAATAATAATATAGTAATGGAAAGCATATGCGCTGGTAGTGTGTGGTGGTGTTCTTGTCAAAAGATGCAGTAAAAGAAATATAAAAAATGGAAAAGAAAAACAAAAGGAAAAGAAAGTTGAGTGGGGAACATGAGTGTGTGGAAAGAAGAAAAAAGAAAAAGTATGGGTTGGAGACTGGTTCGGTTTCTGTTTGTGTTTGTTTATTTATTTATTTATTTTATTTTTTATTGGAACACGATGAGAGAGACAGGGAGCGAGAGCCGAGAAGGAGCCTGTGTTCCACTTAAAAAGCAACCCCCTGTTTGTGTGGTGCTTCTCTTTCAACTAAAGAGAGAGCACATCCTAGCCCGAGAGAGAGCACATCCCGCCGTTGCAGGCTTCCTCGGTCATTTTCCGTTCCAACACCAGCAACATATCCACCGGCAAAGCTCACACCAAGCTGCAGAGGCTTGCTGCACTTGCTCTTGTGTTTGGGGATGGGGCGGCACGATCACGATCCTCGGACAACAGCCATCGTCTGATGGTGATGAGGGCTTCTTCAAGACGTGCTTTGGATGAGCTTTCATGATCTCGGCAGCTCGGATTGTGCCGGTTATCTCTTCAACCCGGCCATTGACGTGTACTATTCGAATTACGTCGAGTGCTCCGCATGGAAGAATGCAGGAGATGCAGCACCTTAATTCTCTCTCTTTCTCTCTCTCTAAAGTAGAGAGAAGAAGGAGAAGAAGATGAGGACGTCAATGGTGAATTGGTTATTACCAAACGGTTTATGATCGGAGAAACAATTTTCCGGCGAGAAATCCTTGTTTCCTGGGGCTGAAAAATAGCCGCCAAAGAAGATCTCCGGAGCCTCCTTTGGTGTTTGGTAACGGTTCCTTGGGAATTTAGAGACAGAAAAAGAGAAAGAAAACGGGCGGACTAGGTTGAGGTCCGGCGGGCGGCGGAGTAAGAACTTTAAGAATAAACTGTGTAGTACAATTTGTGCTTCATTTTTCGCATTTGGAATAAGTAATTCTAACAGGGGCTATGTGTGTGCAGATAAAGGGATTATCAAATGTCAAAGAGGAAGTATATGGAGCTCTTGATTCTTTCATTGCATGGGAGCTAGAGTTCCCATTGATTACAGTGAAAAAAGCTTTAAAGACCCTTGAGAATGACAAAGAATGGAAGAGGATAATTCAGGTAAAATATAATCCTTTGTCTGTTTTCGGGTGGTCCTTAAGAAATGATTTCGGATGGTTGGTATCCTTATAAGTGATTTAAATCAATCAAATTATGAATGGGGTTATAGGTGTCAAAGTGGATGCTAAGCAAAGGTCAAGGCAGAACAATGGGTAGCTATTACACGTTGCTAAATGCTTTGGCAGAGGATGGAAGACTTGATGAAGCTGAAGAGCTTTGGAAGAAGTTATTTTCAGAGAATTTGGAGAGCACACCTCGTACTTTCTTTGATAAAATGACTTCTATATACTATCGCAGGGGCATGCATGACAAGATGTTTGAGGTACTTCAGTGACATATTCTTTTGAGAATTTTATAATACCTTATAACATGATTTGTCTATAATTTTGCGAGTGTTTCCTTTCTTCTTCTTCCTTTTTTTCCCCCTTCCTATTTATCTTTTTTCTCTCAAAATGCCAACTCATTGTTTTATAAGCTCATTATGCTTTTGATTCTTGGACCCTCAACATTTGTGTCCCCTCCCAATCAAAAGTAACATGGTAATCTTTTATAGCAGAGTACAACCATCAATAGATGAGTTATTGAGCTGATCTTGCTGCATGTTCTTCGGAATTTGCATATCTGATTCAGGAATAAAAAATAAAAAATCACCCTGCATACAGATAGATATCCATATTGTACCTCTATGCTTGTGCATTCATAAATTTCAACATATGCATATACTAATAGAAATCTGATTATGCATATATTTTGACATACTTTAGATGAATATCCCTTGGTTTGATTTCTGTAAGGATCAACCTTCAATTTCATAAACATGCATATATCCACTTGTCATCTCAAACATAGATATACTGAAATACTGTTCAAACAGGATCGGTGCTTATAGCCCTAAAAAGAGAAGGAAGTATCCTGGAGCTAGTGCACTGATAGTATAAGGCCATTAATGCCTAACCTTATTTGCACACTGGCTTTTGAATTCTGCATTTCAATATATGACTGTGTCGTGTCATCATTTTCATTGAGTTGGGGATTCAATATGATTGGAGGGGAGGCTGGACCATTATTTTTGGCTGTGTAGTTTCATGGACTTCTCTGAACTAGGTATTATTGACTTGTCAATTGCATAGAAATTTTACTATGGTTGAGATTCAATGTTTGACAGTAATTAACTGATGTGAGACAAATGTGAGAAATGCGCTCCTACTAGCAGCGAGTCCAAATCTAATATATAGCAGTGGTGAAAAGTAGGTTCTGAAGGCTAATTTTAGTTGGTTTTAGTGGCTAAAAACTCAATAAATTATGTAGATTATTGGAGATTGTATAACAGAAGGGTAGAGATTTGGGCATGAAAAGGTGAGTTTTTGGGGAATATTCAGGGGCTATTATGGGTTCAGTGAACAATACCCTATCATAGTAATTAGGGGGCTGGGTTGGTTTATTTTATAGCTTGTGATTGAAGGGTTGAAAGAACAATGGATTAAGGTTTAAATTAGGGTTAGGGCTGAAGAAAGGGGTTTGTATAGATCATTTTGGAGTTAAGGCTTGAAATGCAGGAAATTGAGAACCAACATCTAAGGTTTTTATATTTTGGTTGTATATTATATATCTGCTATGCACACAAAACAGACAGCTATTCCTATTCCTTTTTCATCATAAAATGATTATTCGAATTTTCTTCTTTGGATCATAATTCAATCAAAACTTATCGAGTTATCCTAATCTCTAACTTCAATGAAATCGAATTAGTTACTTGTATTGGTAAATTACTACTTTTGAATGAAATCTAATAGGATTCAAATATTTCTTATTTCTTATCGATTCCCGCAAAAAATAACGATTTGAGTAGAAAGCTCTTTCTTTTCTTTTTTGAAATGAATATGTTTTTATGTTATTTAAGAAATTCGGTATCACACCTTAGACACAGCTTTCATTTCAGCTTGGGATCTTATCGTTTTCTCTTGTAGGTATTCGCTGACATGGAAGAACTTGGTGTCCAACCAAACATGTCAATCGTTTCAATGGTTGGAGATGCATTTCGGAAGCTGGGTATGTTGGACAAATACGAAAAATTGAAGAAGAAATATCCACCGCCAAAATGGGAATATCGATACATCAAGGGAAAACGTGTTAGAATTAGAGCAAAACATTTTGATAAATCTGGTGATGGTAGTGATGGTGTAAAGAAGTTTGATGGAGAAACTGACAAGAAGTCTAACGGATTGCAGGATAATGCTGAAGTAGTTTCGGTTAAAATCCAAGATGAATCTAATCTATTGGAGGATTCTGAAACAAGTTTAGATGAACTCGACGAAGCTGTCAACTCTCTGTAACAACGATTCAATGTATATTGTTTATCTGTCCTAATTGCCAAAAAAATACAGGGAAAACCATCTCTCTTTCTCTCTCTCATTTATTATTATTATTATTATTTTTTTTGGGGGGGGGTTCTCTTTCCGGGGGGTCTTTCCTACTTCTCCCCCTTCATTTTGGATAGTTAAACATGCTGATTGCAGTATGCAATTCCCTCTGATTTAAGCTGAAAATAAAAATAGTAACGGTGAATAGGATTTGCAATCTTGTCAAAGTTCATTTCTTTAGGTGGATCCAGGAAGAGTTTTGATAAAATGAATATAAAGTACTAAAAAATATTAGCTTCGTTTGGGAAGTTGACTATTTTAGTAAGTTAAAATTTATGTGTTTGGAAAGATGATTAAATTTTTTTGTAGTTAGATATGATATTTGTGAGAGAAAAATTAAAATATTTATGGATTTGATGTGACATTTATTTTATTGTCTATTTTAGTTTATTTTGTCTTTTTGTGAATTTTAACCAAAAAAAAAAAAAGTTAAAAAGTCACTTGCCAAATAATTATTTCATAAACTAAAGTGTAAAATTAGGGAATAATTAGAGGGGTTTGTCCTTTTTTTTTTATTTTTTTTTTATTTTTTTTTATTTTTCTTTTTAAGGTCACTCATAACATGAAAAAAGACACAGAATGAATACCCTTGAGGGCATAAAACTGAAAGATATGCAAAGCACATTCTTTTTAAGGTTCAAATTATGAAATAAGCAATTCTACAGTTCTCCAAAAAATCAGCAGGGGTGGTGACCTAATGGAGAAGGCATCTCTCACTATAGACATGACTTGGGTTTAAATTTTGGGATGGTAAATTTGGTGTTTTGCAGTTGACTCTCTACAAAGATCTCGTCTTATATTCCGATCGAAATTTGGGTTCATCTGTGACATGTGGTTGAGCTTCATTGGGTGGGTCTCTTCTTATAGGCTGGGGCAAATCAGTCTGGTAACCGATTATCTTAGGCCTAATTTGGGTTCATCTATGACGTGTGATTGAGAGCTCCCAGGGCTTAACTTAGACTCGTCTGTGATGTGTAGTTGAGCTCCATTAAATGATAGCTCAAAATATCTTCTTTTTTTTTCGCTCAAAAAATAAATAAATAAAAATACCAGAAAATAGTCAAAATTTAGAATCAACGGACAAAATTTACTTAAGATCCACCCCACAGCTACTCTAGAAGTAAACTGCTGATGTGAAATACATGCTCAATTTTTTGGTGTAGACTTTCCCTTGTGATGATAAAAAAAAGACTTTCCCTCGTGAATTTATGCAGTGAACAGAAATGATGAGAAAATAAATAAATAAATTATACTTCATACGCTAATCGTAATTTTTTCTTGATTTGATTTTCAATTTTTTTTTTTTTAAATAAAATTTGATTTGACAAAAATAACTACCAACAACATATTTTCATCTCAAAAAATAAATAACCATCTGAAAATTATCAGCTTTATTTTAATTTTCGATTTTCTCACCAAACTACTTTCTAATTTTTTTTTTTTAAATACAGATTTTGAAAACAAACCAAACAGTGGTAATCCTCAAAAAACATTTGGGAATTGGCAGCCCTTCAAAACCAAATTTCAGAATTTTGCATGGCTACAACAAAACGAGAAACACATGGCATAAGAAAAAAATTATAAAAAGCAGATCCAAAAACACTTTTGATTCTGAAAAGAGAAACTTTAGTTCAAAAAAGAAAGGTGAGCCCTAAGTATTTCAAACAGCTGACATGGGTTTCAAACCCAGAAGTTAGTATCGAACTATCAATTCCAGTAGGTTTTATCAAGGATGACACTATTGGCTAAACTTAAAAGAACGCCAAAAAAGAAAAAAATAAAACTTTATTTCTATTAATGAATAGAAAGTTATTTTACTCCTCATCAGATCCTGAACCTTCCGAACTCGACTTCTCGCCTTTTCCATGAGCAGTGCCATTCGCACCGAGCCCCTTCTTATTCGTACCCTGTTTATCCTCATCTTCACTATACTCGCTCTCATAATCATCATATTCCTCTTCTTCAACCTCCTCTTCCTCTTCAGCCCCGTCCTCCACTGTTGCACCGTCCTCCGCCACATAACCACCCCGAGTCCCCGCCCGAGTCCGCTTCAAAACTTTCAACTTTAAGTTTGTTTTTTTGTCGCAACCAATCCAAGAATCGCATACCAAGAGACAACTCAAATTGTAATTCCCCTCTGATGGGGCTAGGAATTTGCCCATCACTAGTCGTGACCCACTCTTAACCCTTTCAACTGCTTCTCTAACAGCTGTACTAGTTTCCTTCGCATTTGACCCGGACCCTTCCATCGCCTCCTCTATTGCTTTCGAAGCAGAAATTATAGCCGTCGCTTCATCCATGAAACTAACCTTTTGAGAAAACCACACATTATTCGAGTTGGTGTCCGCGAGCAGAATCCAGAAATTTTCTTCCTTGTGGAATGGATAGTAAGGGGCATGAGGGAGGGCACCGATCAAACCATTGGAGCGTTTGAGTGTTACCCAAGTCTGGACGGTGACTAAGTCACCATCTTGAATACCCTCCTCGCCTTCAGTCTCGCAAGTGACTTCAAGTGTCAAGGAAGGCATCATTTCGAGAACGTTCTCAATGTCCTGTACTTCCACGGTGGATAAACCAGCTACTTGAGTAAGCAGCTCGGCCCGCTCTTGAACAGTCATGTCTCGAAGCTCCTGAAAAGTCCGCAACTTCTGCAGACAAAAGAAAAAACAAATAAGGATCGAGGATGAAAATGCATCAAGGGGGTCTCTAATGGCTAAAAAGCTGAGTTTTGTCTTCCAGTCTCAATACAGTAGGAGATAAGAGTTACCAAACCGGGAAAAAAAAATCATGGCAAGCTATGCACGTTTGGTTGAGTTTTCAAGACTTCTTTTCTAAATTGTTTTTGAAAAATTAAAGACTAGTTTGACCATTTTTATTTTTTTTACTAGTTAAAAAAATAAAAAATAAAAAATAAAAATTCAAAAAACTCAGCCAAACAGAAATTAGAGATAAATCTTAAAATGGAACTAGATTTTTTCAAAAGCTTAGAGCTTGGCTTCTCTTTTCTTATATGACATTAACATTTCTGTAACTTGTCTTCCATCATAACAAATAATAACAAACTTTGAACAATATTGCAACTACCTTAAATCACATACACACACACACACACACACATATGCATGTTCTCCTAGCTTCATCTCAACTTTCTAATCTATATACCGCAGGATTCTCTTAATAAGATTTATTATAAATTCCTTTATTTCATAACAATTTAAATCTCATGGGGTATAGACAGTACTAGTGCAAAATATTGGTTAACTAGATTAACTAAATTACCACCAAAAAAAAAAAAAGAGAGCGTCTGTATCTTATACCTAGAATGAAAGTGACTGTGTACAAGTTCATACCAGCAGAACCACAGCCAAGTCTTCACATCTTATTTTACATACAAATTTAATAAATGGGAACAAATCTAACAGTTTTGATTTTGAAGTTTGAAAACCGTAATATTTACACAAAATATTGCTTGATTGCCTTATAATGCAAGGATGAAGTAACTGTTTCCTTTCTTATTTTTCGGATTTTTTTTTTTGTGGGGGCACTCCTTGGTAATTTTCAAATGGTTAATGCTATACAAATAGACTATTTTTACAAAAATTTCATACAAAATTATGTGGCCCTCACAATTCAAGACAAAACACCCGTCATTTGGCCTGCTGGTGCAGCTTCTTGTTAGCTGAAAGCTAACTAGCAGGAAACAGAAACTAAAAGCACTCCCAAAACAGGGCCAGACACTATATAAAAAATAATAAATAAATAAATAAAATGCTATATGCAACTCCTATAAGCGGCACCAAGCAGGGCCATTGTTGCTCGAAATTGCAAAAATAACACTGCTACATCATTTTGTATGGGTCTTATGTATAGAAATTTTGGTTGTAAATAATTTTCCTTATCAAATTAAGACCCTGTAAAGGTGGCAATGATGTCCAAGCTGCAGATCAAAGGCAGACAACAAAAGTGCATTCTTTTATGGTGACAAGAAGATGTATGATTTTAACCACTTGCCTTGCGGGCTAGCTTTTTCATAATAGCCTCGTTAAAATGCGGCAGCTGCAGAAAAGGTGCAATGCCTTCAGTATATCCTCCAGATGCCTTCCGTGCACTGAGCGGAACAGCCTGCATTGTAGTTAGTTTATCAGAAACAACAATAGCTTTCTATAACTAGCAGCAGAAGAAAGAAGTCCAAGGCAAAACAAAGCAAGGTAAAACATCTAAACATGAAACAGGGTGGTTTTATGTGCTCAATTTACATGTAATGTCATTAAGACAGAAATTTTTATTTTTTTTGATGAAGTCACAAAATTTTTAAAATGTTTGTCTACCTCTCTGTTAAGAGAAATTTTATTCGCACACCACTTATTTTTTCAGTACACACCATTGCTAAGTTCACACCACATCCATTTTTTATTTGTCTTTTCTCAATGCACACAACATGCTTCCTACAATACCCTCACCCTAACCATCCACCACCCCTGCAGTCCCCTATGTGACTCGTGAACAACCCCCCCCCCCTGTTCCCTCTCCCAACCCTCGGCTGCTACCCCTAATCCCTCCCCAGCCCTTCTCCAACCCCTCCCTCCACCCACTAGCACCACCACTCTCTATCTCTCTCTCTCTCTCTCTCTTCTCTCAGTGTGAGGGACTGCAGGGGTCGCAGGGGTGGGCGGCATGGTTGCAAGAGTGGGGAAAGGGTGGAGAGTGGCGCAAGGGTGGGGGGGATGGTGGTGGCAGCCGGCAGCAGTTAGGTTAGGTTTGGAGGTGTGTACCATTTGTTCTAAATGGTAATTTGGTTGAAGAACAAAATCGTAAATTTAAAAAAATACAAAATTTTGTGTAATGAGAGGATGAGCGGTATGCAAATAAAGCTCGCCTTTGTTAATGCTCCAGAGTGGGTTACCAGGAAAGGATGCTTGCAATCAGCTTTTCTGAGAGAAATGATACACGCTTATGAAAAAGAAACAAGAAAAATTAAATGAATTTTTTAAACTTAAGGCACGTGGATGGAGAACTAAAGAGAACTTGGAAATGTCACCATCTACACAACTGCATGCAGCCAACTTTTTTCTACATTTCATGCATCCAAGCCAATTACCCTATTTTGCTCTTTTTTTTTTTTAAGGTTCAAGGTAATCTCACCTATCATAGATAAGTTAGAGAAAAAAAGGTTAATGTTGTTTGGTAATGTACAACAAAGACCTATTGATGCAATGGTAAGGAAGAGTGATATGATCACTATAAATGGTAATGTTTGGGGAAGGAGAAGACTCAAGCTAACATGGCATGTTGTCATGAAAAAAGATACGAATTTATTTAATTTAACTGAGTATATAGCACTTGATAGAGCAGAATGGCAAAAAAGGATCCATGTAGCCAACCCACTTGATTGGGACACGAGGCTAAGTTTGGTTCAGTTCAAAGTAATCTCACAAATCCAGATAGTGGCACTCTATTAACAACTTGCACTATCCCCGAGACCTCTCTCCAAATGGGGGGATAGATTGTTGTATTTGGGAATCCAATATATGCCACCAGGAGTATTTCACAATTTGAGGTGTTGAGAGCAAAACCTTGGAATCTATTGAGAAAAATTAAGAGTGGATTTGAGTAAAAAGAAAAGCAATGCATGTTTGTGCGTATGAAGGCAGTGTCTGGGCATAGGGAGGGTGAGTGAGTGCGGGCGAGTGAGTGAGTGAGGTGTTTAATTCCTTGAATTACTCTGGATTTCCACATATATATTCAAAAACTCTCGTTATTATCCTGAGTAGAAATATATAGAGTGAACTATCTAAATACAATCAAAGAATTCGACTATAATGATTACTAAACAGAATACAATTTAAACCCTAGATTTTAAAGATCAGAGAGCTTAATTACTTTCAGTAAATAGTTCTCCATACAGACCTGAATAATACATTGAGATAGTTCAAGAACACCAACAGCAGGCCTTAGCCAACCCTGCCCCTGAGCATTGCGCGGTATAACAGCCATCTGCATAGAGAGCAATGCATTAACAATAATAGAGATAAGCTACGGGAAAAGCAGAGGTGACACAACTGTCAGAAATAAAAAGAGAGCAAAAACTGGAAACCCAATTTTCTTATTAAGCATAAATAGGTTAATATGAATCTCTACAACGATAGCATGGTGGCACATGAAAAGCTGAGTATTTGACAGGACAAAGAACAAGGAACAGTCACAGGACTCTCAGGATCTATCAAGATACCTGGCCAAAGATTTCATGGATTTACCATCAGACAAAATTAGAGATTTACAAAGTAAATTTAAATTTTAAAATTAAGAAAGTGAATTTTGAAAAATGGTTCTCAAGATCTATCATCGCTTGTGCTTGAAGCTAAAGAGAACCCACACACACATATTTATGTATATGTAAGTGCATGTACGAAATTGGTTGTATGAAATCGGGCAGATATGCTACATCATTTCCTATCTTATCTTACATTCATCAACTCTTCAAGAAGGCGAGGAGAAAGTTCCAGTACACGTTTGAAGTCACGCTGCAATTCTGGGGATAAAGCTGTCGTTTCACGAGATAATTGGGCTTGAATCAACAACTGTGTCTGCATAGAAAAATCAGGGAAGTAAGAATCTGAAGATTTATTATAAAATCAAATTTGCACAATGTAACTGAAAAATTCTCCATCTTTATTACATCGATTTAAGTCAAAGTAGTACCTTAACTACAGCCGGATGCTGCTTCCAAAACTTTGCCTGCTCTTGTTTAATGTTTTTAAGGTCCAAATTCAACTCACTTCTGACTAACATTAACAGTTTTTTTAGCGGTTCGTCGTCAGTCCTATGAACCGGAATCTCCATGAATTCAGCAGCCTTAATGAAGACATCCATAACTTTGCTGTAAAAGTTGAGTATCACAGAAAAATAAACATTGTAATTGATATCATATGATAAGGTACACATCAAATGACACCTAGAACAACAATTCATTCAACTTAAATGAGGTAAAATAAAAGGAGAGAAAGTTTCAAAACGACGTTTTTAGGTAAAAAGAAACAAGTTAACATAATCTACAAGTAGCATATTGGCCAAAACAGGAATGTAACTTCACTTGGAAATTAATACTACCAATCCAAATACCAGTAATGTGCATATAACAACTCCGCTGGTCCCAAGCCCGGGTAAAGGACGAGGGTTGTGTGTTAGGTAGCCTACAACTAGTACGTGAAAAAGCTGCTTGGATCCCTTATGAAATGAATCCTACTTTGAATTGTTTAAATGCTAGGTCATTCCCCTTAAGTGATTCGTTGTGCCTCCCTCCGGATGTTTCGAAAAGAGAGCAAGGGCACCGCATCGACGCTTGGATACGATGAAAAATGGGCAAAGGGACGAGCGTAGATAAAAAAGCTAGTCCAAGACTATAAGTTTAGAGACGGGTACAATAAACTAAGTGGACGGGCAAGAAAACTAGGGAAATAGAGGATACGGTTTTAAATTATATTATAGTGGCAAGGTTAGACACAGGAATTGGTGTAGAAATAATAGTTGCCAAGAGTCTTATAAAAAATGTAGCTGCAGTTATTAAAAAAGGTGATAGGATTATGTTAGTTAAACTAGTTATTGGAGAGAATATAGTAAATGTTATTAGTATATATGCCCCGCAAGTAGGATTAGAAATCAAACTAAGAGAGATTTTTGGGACCACATGGATGAGATATTACAAAAGATACCTCGTAGGCGATAACCTTATTATAGGTGGAGATTTCAACGGCCATGTAGGAATAGATAAACTAGGTTATGAGAGGGTGCATTGTGGGTATGCTTTTGGTAATAAAAATGAGACTAGAGAGAGTATTTTAGATTTTGCGTTAGCTTTTAACCTGGTAGTAGCCAATACTATGTATAAAAAGAGAGGAGCATTTGATAACCTTTAATAGTAGGTCAATTAGGAACCAAATAAATTACTTTTTAGTAAGAAAAATTAACAGTCTAAAATACAGCGACTGTAAGGTGATTCCTGGAGAGAGCTTGGCATCTCAACATAGGATTTTGGTACTAGATTTGTGCTTTAAAAGGCAACACTAAGCTAGGTAACACTAAGCTAGGAAGGATAGTGGGCGCTGTAGAACGAGATGATAGGACCTAAAAGAGGATAAACTAGAAATATTTAAGAATAGAATGGAGGAAGAAGGTGCATGGAACTTGGAAGATGATACTAACACTATGTGAAACTCGATGGAAAATTGTATGAGGAGAATCTCAAAGGAAGTCCTTGAGAGTCGAAAGGAAAGGGACCCAACTCTAAGGAAACTTGATGATGGAAGGATGAGGTTAGTAAAGACAAAAAAATGGTGCTTTAAAAAGTGACAGAGGAATAGAACTGAGGGAAACCTTAAGAGTTACAAATTGGCTAATCTGGAGATCAAAAAAGTAATGAAAAAATGCTAAATTGAAAGCCTATGATGACCTATACACTAGACTAGATAGTAAGGAGAGAGAGAAGAGAATATCCAAACTTGCTAAAATAAGAGAGAGGAAAACAAGAGATTTTAATCAAGTTTAGTACATCAAGAGTGATGACTCTAAGGTATTGGTGAAGGATAAAGAGATTAAGGAGAGGTGGAAGAACTATTTTGAGAAGTCGTTAAATGAGGAATATGAAGGGAGGTCAAAAGGGGAGGAAATAACCATTCACAAGGAAAACCAAGACTACAAGTTCTATCGTAAGATTAGGAACTTTGAAGTGGAGATTGCACTTAAAAAAATGAAATCGAATAAGACTTTAAAACCCAATGATATCCCTCTTAAAACTTGAAAATGTTTGGGTAAAAATGATTGCTTAGTTGACTAGGCTATTTAGCAAGGTTTTGTTAACTAAGAAAATGCCAAATGAGTGGAGGAGGAGTATTTTAGTGCCAATCTATAAGAATAAAGGAGCTGTCCAGAATTGCAACAATTATAGAGGAATCAAGCTAATGTGTCATAAATGAAAGTGCGGGAGAAAGTGATGGAATGTCGATTGCGAGATATAGCAGAGGGGTTAGAGAATCAATTTAGATTTATACCTAGTAGGTCAACAATGAAAGTGATCTTTTGAGGAAAGTAATAGAAAAATATAAAGAGAAGAAAAGAGACATTCATATGATTTTTATCGATCTTAAGAAAGCATATGATCAAGGTTCTAAAAAGTGGTTGCGGTCGCCGTAACGGTGGCGGTGACGCGGTTGCGGTTGCGGGGTGTAAAGGTCGTAGTGTACCGGTTGCAGTTACCGGAACCGTGAATTTTTTTATTTTTCGCACAATTTGAAAAAAACTTATCAATACGCATATTTTTTTATCCATGATCATATTTATTGGGTTAAAAATAAATATTGATAAATTCTTGTAAATTTTTAAGTATGATCCAATATATTTCATATTTTTAAATCACTATAAACTGAGTTTTTTACATTTTATTTTAATAATTAATGATTTTATATTATACAAAAAATCAATCACTAACTATTATATAAAAGATAAACAATGACGAAAGTAAGAGAATAAATAAAAACCTAAATATATATATATATATATATACATATTTTAACCAAGCCAAATAGATAATGACCACACTTATTATTATTATTATTTTCAAACAATATATAGATAGATACACACAAACAAAATGGTTTAGTGATAACAGCTGAATAGAATAGCATAGGTGAAGCAGCTTCAACAAATCAATAACATGTTATTTATTTTCCCTCCTCTCTCTCTATCTCTTGCTCCTGAATTTTCTCTCTTTATCTTCCCTTTTCTCTCTATCCCTCTTCTCCCATTTTTAGCCTTTTTTGTGTGCTTTTTTCGAAAAAAACAGTTTGGAACCATTACGTAATGGTGCATAACAGGCCGTTACGGCACCGCTACGGCAGCCGCTACGACCGACACACCTGTGAATCTCAATCACACTGCAAAAGCGGCCATAATGGATGGCGGTAACTGCCAAAACCGTTACGTAACGGCGTTATGTAACGGTTGCGGCCGCTTTTTAAAACCTTGCATATGATAGAGCACCTCGGGATATAATTTGATGGGTGTTAGAGAAAAAAAATGTGACAAAAGGCTACATTAATGTGATTAGGGACATGTATGAAGGTGTGATGACTACTATTAGATCGCCGGCTGGAGAGACAATCGAATGTCCAATTACTGCTGAGTTACATCAAGGATCAACTTTAAGTCCTTATCTGTTTGCTTTAGTTGCGAATAAGTTGACGAGAAATATTCAATATGATATGTCATGGTGTATGCTTTTTGCACATGGCATCGTGTTAGTGGATGAGACTAAAGAATGAGTTAATACTAAATTGGAGACTTAGAAGAAACACTTGAATGTAAAGGATTTAGGATAAGCAAAACTAAAACAAAGTACAAGGAATGTAACTTTAGTAATAGTAACAATGGAAACCAAAAAGAAGTGAAAATTGAGAACTAAAAACTATCTAAAAGTGAATATTTTTATTATTTAGGATCAATTATCACAACGGCTGGGGAGGTTAGAGAAGATGTGATACATAGAATTAAGGCGAAATGGCTTAAGTGGAGGAATGCGTCTGGGATACTCTGTGATAAACAAGTGCCCACTAGATTAAAAGGAAAATTCTATAAAACAGGTATTAGACCAACGATGTTGTATGGGACAAAATGTTGGGTAATTAAGAAACAATATGTAGATAAGATGAGTGTTGCTAAGATGAGGATTCTATAGTGAATGTATGGCAAGATTAGCAAAATGAGTATATTCGTGAATAGGTAGGAGTAGCACGGATAAAAGATAAGCTGAGAGAGAATAGATTGAGATGATTTGGTCATATATAACGGAAACTAACAGAAGCAGTAGTGAAGAGATACGATACAGTGACGGCGGAGAAAAGTGTTAGGCGAAAGGACAGACCTAAATTAAAGTGAACTAGTGTAGTAAACAGAAATATGAATCTCCTTAATTTGATTAACCAAATGGCCTCTAATAGAGTCAAATGGGAAGAAGGATTCATATAGCCAATCCATTGGTTTGGTTTGGTATTAGAATAGTACAGCAAACTGGCGCATCATTTTGTTTATAAGAAATATATATATTGAAATTGAATGAACATTAATCCGGCCTTTCTATGTATAGTTCAAATATGAGAATGAATGTGTGTTTTTGTTGAGATAAAAGTCAATTGCATGTATGCGAATAATCAAGATACCTTAAACATATAAGTGCTCATACGTGCAAGAACATGCACGATTTTTAGAAGGTTCTTTTAATCATGGTAACAGCCACAATAAAGATTACTGATGGCCAAATATTCATAATAAACATAATACCTTGGAGCCAACGAAGGTTTCATAAGGTGATAATAGGCATAGAGTGTTTGATGCATGACGTAATTTCCAGTATATCTCGATGACCGTGATAGATACATAACAGCTACCACCAATGGTAACAAAATACAGACCCCAACTATCCAAAGTAATAGTATCCCACCAGATGCCCCATCAATGTTCAGCAGAAACTGTGGAAGAGCTATTCCCATTTGAAACCCCTGTATCAGTATATCATACATCAGTTTCAAATATGCAATGCTAACATTGAGGCAAATTATAGTCGTGGTTCCTATAATTTGTTTCTTGTATCAGAAAGAGTTTAGAAATTTTTTTGGTTTGTTTGGTTGTATATTTTGAAAATAGTTTGAGTTTGAGAGTTTAGAATGATTTGATATTTTGTTATAGTTTAGTAGATATGTATGAGAGAAAAGTGATTGAGAATGAGAGAAGAGAGACAGAAAAAGTGATTGAGAAGATGTATAGGAGAGAGAAAGTGGTTTTGGAAAAAAATTTCAAAAAATTTGAACCAAACAAAAAATTTCAAAAATTGTATCTTGAGATACAAACCAAACAAGCCCTCAGTCTTTCTAGTTTCAATAGTATCAATTTTGTCCTATAATTTTTCATATTGTGTTAATTTACTCCAATTGATCAGATACGTTAAAAAATTGGATAGAAATCAAGGACAAAATGGTTCATTCAAAAGGGAATGAATCATTTCAAACTGGATGCTAACTCTTCCATCACTTTGAGGAGAGTGAACAGACTATTTTGACCCGTGATTTTAGTCCAATTTCCAAATGACACAATGCAAAAAATTCGAAGGTAAAAGTGCTGCAATGAAAACTATAAAGACTAAATTGATACGAGAGGCAAACTACAGGAACTACGGGTGTAATTTGCCCGTAACATTGTTTTAAAATTACATGAAGGGCTTGGCTGTGGTAGAGAAAGGTATGGTACCTGTCTACCATCTGGATGGCCATATTTTTCGAAATTCTCACGAGAAATTGGATCTGTCAGAGCCTGATAAGCCTTGGATATGGATTCCACAAAATACTTATTGGCCTCTGCACATAAGACAAAAAGAGATAAAACAACTATTGTTAGTAAAGTACAAGTCACTTGAGCATCAATTTTCCAGTTGATTTAATATTAAGACAACACTGATGAACCGAAGAGCTAGAACACCATCAACCTGGATCTGGATTTTTATCAGGGTGGTATTGAATGGAAAGTCTCCTATACGCCTTCTTTATTTCCGAGTCAGAAGCTCCAGATTCTAATCCAAGAATACTAAATGGCTCAAATACTTGAATCTGAGTTGAGACACACGAAAAAAGAGAGGACATTATCCCATGTCAACAGAAACCGCAGATTGTCTATGATATATGAATACAACACAGACTTTAATACCAAGCGCTAATTCACAATTTTAGAATAAGCGGAAAGTATAACTTTGAAAGCTCAAGCAAACAAGAACATCACACAGGCCTCTATCATTCGCTACATCCATCTTGTTATTATGACATTGAGAATACTTTTACCTCACGGCTTATGTGTTTAATATAATACACCAGTACGCCCATGATGACCCAAAGCAGCACCAGTGTCATGTTACTACATGTTGCGAAGTTTGAGATCTACAAGAGTGAATTAAAAACAATGCAAATGAGGACAAGATCAATACATAATCGCAACAAATAGTGACCCATCTCCCCAGTATGGTCCAAATAATGAGAATATAATTAACTGTAAAAGACAGGGACTCACCTGTTTAAAAATTGATTTGCGGTACTTTCCCGACCGAGAGCATACTGAGCACTCGCAATGGATGCTTTTTGTTTTCTTTGAGGCAGCACGGCAAAGTTTCAGTATTGTATAAGGCACTAAAGGCAGGGCAATTATTGTCAAAATGAAAATTGGGAACAATGAACTATTTTCTTCTGAAGCAGCCATGGAAGCCTTCAGTTGTATATAATTATTTTACCTGCAAATGGAAATCTAAATAATTAGTGGCTTGGTTTGAGACATATAGTCGCAAATGTGATAGCACCCCATCAAATCCACCATAAGACATAAGCACAGGACTAATGTCTTTGAGCAATTACGAAGGAAGGGGAGGAAAAAAATCTTATTAATTTTCACATTTTACACGTCTTAGTAACACATGATAATTAACATTGAAATTAAGCATCAAAATATCGTATTGTTAATTTAAATAAGCCAATGATATCAAAGTTCAAACAATTGCTTAGGAAACAGGTAATGCCTGGTTTTGAGGAAAACAATGTGACAACTTTAGAGGTTAAGAGAAATCCGTTCTGTTAGGTTAAGATTCGTATTCTCCAATAGAAAAAATAAAAAAGTAAAATATCCCCCACAAAAGAAAAAAGAAACACACCACAACAATTCTTTTAGTGGCCAGTAAAGGGCATTTTTTCCCTTCAGTTTGGTCAAGAACACGCCGGGATTCCCAAAGAAAATAAAGGATAAAAACGCATGCTTGTTACAACTTATAAGCCAATATTCACCTACAAAGATCTAATACAGCGCAAAAAAAAATGATATTCAACTACATAAAAATTATTCTTTACCATAATCAGTAGCAAACACCTTAGCTAAGCCAAATTGAATAGTCTAATTCTTCAGTGGATTAAATGGTGCTGAACTAGATACTGAATGGTAAGTTGCTAATGTGTTTTTATGACTCCCTCTGTATTTTCATCCTATGATTCGTTTTCTCCATTGACATAAACGAAAAATACGATGAACCCAACAAAAATAATTCTTCAATTGATCAATGCAGGGCAATTTTCTTCAATTTGCTCAAAAAAACATTGACAAAGCAAAATTGATTACGCATCACCCTTTGAAATTTATCATGCAAATTGCAATGCTCAAGCAATTCAAATTCTTTAACATATAAATAGTGAAAAAAATACATTCACTGAGCTAAATTGAATGGTTCAATTCTTAGGTGGGTTAACTGGACTTGAACTAGATACTGAAGGGTAAGTTGGTCGTGAGTTTCCATCAGCCAGATCTGTAGATCACACACAAAATTACCTCACTTTGAGATAGAAAATTCTCATCATACAAAAAATTCCAAATTGAACCCATTAAACCCAGTGTAACACTCATCAACATTCCGATCTTGAAACACGAAAAAAAACCCAAATCACATCCGAGATTGAATTGAAAACCCAAAACCCAGTACAATTCATATCAAAATTATCTGACTTGAAACCCAAGATTTGCTTAAAAGAGTACATGTTTGTTTGTGTGTGTATGTATGTGATTACCTAGATATGGAAAAAGATGTCGGAGATCTGCTTCTTATTGTATGACCCAAAATGGGTTGGTGTTAGGAGAGCGCGAAGGCTTTCAGAGAAGGTACATGAAGGGACGAACGAAAGGGGTCTGACACGGTAAATATGCTTTGATCCATTAAAACCCTGAAATTTTTCTCTTATGTTGTTTTCCTATTTTAGCCCTTGCTGTGGTTTAAGGAATCATCAACAACACAGGGTTATAATTGTCCGGGTGCTTAAAATGATGAAAATATATTTTTGAAATTTTTATTAAAAAAAATGTAAAAATAATAATATGACTCCAAAAAAAAAAATGCCAATATTGAAAATATCAAATAATACCTTAACTAAACATTAAACAAAACTTGCCATTTTGAGATTGTATGATCTGAAGATTTTGCCCGGATAATGATTTTGGTAAATTGGCAATGTTGTAACTGAAGTATGAGTATTTGCCTGGAACCTTTGTATCGAATTTTTTATGTATACTCAGAATTATTTGGCATATTGTTTGACAACTGTTTAGTTCGGTTAAGTTTGCCGAATTACTACCTTTAATTCGGTTGAAATTTGTTGATTTTTTTAAATATATTCGACAGTTCAATACTGAACAAATGTTAATTTTTTTTATTTTTTTTTTTTGCAAAAACTCACCACTACAAAACGAATCTCTATTGAGTTACGAACCTAATTGAAATTGTGAACTTTTTATAAGCTAATATTGTCATGCTTCATTCATCTCATTATACTGAGTTTGTCAAATTTTGATCTAAATCTAATTGGAAAATGCTTCAGTTATGATAATTGGGTTTATCTAAAGAAGGGGTAGGGGTAGTTATCGGCCCGCCTAACCTAGGACTGTTCAAAAATCCGTTCAAGTCGGTAATTTGGACCGAACCAGACCAAATCGTACGATTTGGTTTGGTTTTATTAAGAATTTGTTCGGTTTCAGTTTAAGAAATATGAGAACCGTAAAAACGGTTCGATTAATGAATTTTACGAAAAAAAATCACGATTCGAACCGGATCGAACTGAATTTTAAAAGATATATATATATATATCAAATTTTATTTTTATTAATTGGTTTTTTGTAATTTTAATGATATTAAGATAATATAGATATGTAATGTTGAATAATGCCTTAATATTATTAATTTTTATCATGAGTTAAATGTAATTAGTTTGAGTAATTATTTTGCTAATATTAACAATTTATTCTTGTAAATATAAATTTTTGGAACCATGAACCAAACCGAAACCGAACCGTTATTTCGGTTTGGTTCTAGTCTAGTTTTATAAGTGTAATGATCTGGACTGGTTCTCAAAATCACAGAACCGTTAGAATCGGTTCAGTTCTTAAATTTTCTCAAAATCGAACCAATTTGGACTGTGTACACCCCTAGCCCAGCCCAACCTGATATTTTTAAGGTTTGACAAAATTATTTTGCTAATAGGGTCGGGTTTTATACCCATCTAATATTATAACTAGACATGGAATAAAGAACTCTAGTCCAAGTCTATTATCAAAATATTACTTATAAAATATTAATTATAATTTTATATTATTTTAATTATAAAATAAGGTAAAAATATACATGTAAAAGACAAAAAAGTATATCTATACTTCCTTCTATATGACTTAAATTAAAGCATTTTTAAAATTATATTTATTTCATCGTTAACATTCCATTTCAAATAATAAATAAAATAATATAAATAGTTTAATATTCATTAAAGATAAAAATAAAAAATAAAAAATTAATAACTTATATCTATTGAGTTAAATAAGTGGGTTTGATATTTGAAATTTCTTTAGCTTCGATGTTGGGATGACTAAACTAGGGTTGATATTGGACCACGACGGGCTTAGGATAACATATACTCTTGTTATGTAGTGCAAGTTTGGCCTGAACTTGGCTTGGCTTGAGGTATGTTAAATTAAAGCATTTTTAAAATTATATTTATTTCATCGTTAACATTCCATTTCAAATAATAAATAAAATAATATAAATAGTTTAATATTCATTAAAGATAAAAATAAAAAATAAAAAATTAATAACTTATATCTATTGAGTTAAATAAGTGGGTTTGATATTTGAAATTTCTTTAGCTTCGAGGTTGGGATGACTAAACTAGCTTTGATATTGGGCCACGACGGGCTTAGGATAACATATACTCTTATTATGTAGTGCAAGTTTGGCCTGAATTTGGCTTGGCTTGAGGTATGTCCTCCTCAGTTGAGGGTGTTAAGAGAGGAAGAGTAGAGAGCGATAAAGAGTGAGAATTGGGCTGGGGTTATCTAGGTGGTGGTGGGGTGGCACCAAAGCTGAGGGTTGTTGGTGGCTAGAATTGGGATTAGAAGGTGGAAAGGATGAGGGTTAGGGTTTTAGAGATAAAGGATGAGGACACATTTGGAATTGTATGTTGGGATAAAATTGTAATACAAAAAATTTAGAAAGGGTAATTTTATTTACAACCATCGATTCTTTCGGTATACATCATTACTTAGTATACATACATACTAATTTTTAGATTGTGATATACACCATTGCTTAGTACACGTACATACTAATTTTTAGATTGTGAATGTGGGTGTTGATTTTCAACCACACAATCAAACGGGGAATTCAGCTGGAGAGCACCGACAGAATAAATTAAGCCTGAACAACTTGACACAGAAAGACAAGAATCCGGCAGTGGTTCATCCACCCAGGGGCACTCCGACAATCAAGTCAGTAAATATCTCTCAAAGATAGTAAATTGTGCTTAAACTTATAAGAAAGAACTTGCTGCTCACAGTATATCGCACATATCTCAAACCCACAGGGGTGCCCTGTTTTTATAGCCAACCCTGACCTGATCCCCGTAAAAGCCTTACTTTAGTGGACTCAGGCTCAATGCTTATCCTAGATCCTCAGTTAGATAGGGATAAACTCCCTAAAAGTTTTATTTTTATCCAGACTGAGATCCTCCCTGGTTCTAGGACTCATGTCCTTTATCCGCTCATCTCGGATTCCGATATCTTTTCAAGTAACCTCGGCCTAGCCAAGATCACCTCGGCGCCAGGACCAGCCCATGTGGCACCTCGGCTGACACCCCGACGTCACCTGGGCCACGTGCCATCATTAACAAAATCTGTTCCCACAGTGAAAATATCTTAATACACACCATAACTTTCCATTTTTAAACATAAACTAATTACACCGCTACCAAAATGTTCATTTTTTGACGTATGGACATTTAATATCTGATCAACCTTAATAATTTTGTTCAAATATAAATAATTGAATATTTTATAAATGTTCAACTCTGGGTGTCCAAATACGTGACAAATGAACAAACCATCTTCTAAACAAACAAGACAAAACAAAAAAGTAAACTGACATTTTCATTGTTATATTGTTTCAAATCAACAATTTGAGTGTTATCCATGTTGTGCAAATCTTCAAAAGCATAATGTTTTGAGTTTGAAAAATAATGGCGAAAATTATAATGGCGAAGATGATGTGTGTATTGTGTTAAATTATAACGACGAATATGATGAGTGTAGTATGCAATATTATAATGGTGAAGATGAAGAGTGTCGGACGAAAAATTTGTTCCAAAATATATAATGTATAGAGATTTGTATTTTCATATGTGAATTACTTGAATGTGTACATATACATCTATATTGTCCTCAATAGTTATTTTACTTAAAGGCATTATTATTATTAAATAAATTTAATTAAATAATGTGTGTATTGAAAGGATTTAGGAAAAATTATGCAAATAGTCTTTGTAGTTTACACGACGTGTTAATTTGGTCCCTGTAGTTTCAATTCGTTCGATTTTGCCCCTTAATTTAACGAATTGTATCATTTTAGTCCCATAAATAACGGTTGTTAAGTTAATTTAACGGAAAGGCAAACAATGTGTCAATTTGGTCCATGTATTTTCCACAACGTGTCACTTTAGTTCTTGTCAAAATCGAGAAAATTGAAACTACAGGGACCAAATTGACACATCGTGTAAAGTACAGGGACCAAATTGACATATTATTTGACCTTCCGTTAAATTAACTTAACAACCGTTATTTATTGAACTAAAATGACACAATCTGTTAAATTAAGGGGCAAAATCAAGCAAATTGAAATTACATGGGCCAAATTGATACATCATGTAAACTATAGGGATTATTTGCATAATTTACCCAAGGATTTATGATGTATAAATAGAATCTCCCATTTAGAAATTGTAAGGTACAAAGAAAAAAATGGAATGACATTAACAACACTCATTAGGAAACTACTCATCTCCATATTATTATTTATTTTTTCATATTTCATTTTATGAGTTTTATTGTGAGCACATATGGATAATTCAAATCTTTAATTACATATATATTTTTATTTTTTATTTTAATAAATTATTTTATATTTTTTATAAATATTTTATTTTTTAAGTGCTACTCAAGGGGTGACTCGTACGAACTCTAGAGGTGGCCCCCACAATAGTGTAGTACTTAGCTCCGTACAACACTTTGCTCCACACCAGAAATCATAGTGTCAATGGATCCATGACAGACAGAGAATCACAAAGTGACTAATCAGAGGGCCAATGGTTATTTAAGTCCCCCAAGGCGTGGGACCTCCGTGGTGGTACTTATAAAATAATTACTCAAAATACATTTAATAAACAGTTAATTCATGGGTTTTCCTCGTTTACAAAATATTGTAATTTTTAAAAGATTTATTAATGCTTTATAACAGTACTGATAGAAATGCCCACAAAACACAACCCTAAAATGATTTGGACCATTCATGTCGCTGTCACAGATAGAAGAAAAAAATTCAAACACATTAATAGTCAATACATCAGTGGGGGTCGTGGGGGTCCTCATTTGTGGGGGTCCCAAACATTTTCTTTTTATAAATACAAAAAGTTTATTTAACTTGTTTATTTATTTCTAATTTTCATTATTTTCTTAATAAAAAATGCTTCAAACCACTAATAGACCACTAATGACGTGGCGCCGACGTGACAAAGATTGTTATTAACTCGCTCTTTTCTCTCTCTTTGTTATTGATTTCAAAATTCAAAATCATTTTCAGAGTTTTCACTCGCTCTCTCTATTACTCATTCATTCTCTTCTCGCTCTCTCTCTGTCTCTATTCGGTGTTGTGTCTCTCTCTGTTCGACCTAGAGCTCCCCGACGAGAGCAGCTCTCTAACCCAGTTCTCTAATCCCGACGACGATCGAAAGCCTCCCTCCATCCTTACTCACAACGCTCATCGATGTTGCTTTTTACTTCTCAGTCCCAAAAGGACTTGCTTCTCTCGACTCTCTGTCTTTTGTCGACAGCGAACGCCTTCTCTCGACTCCTTGTCTCTCCAATCGACTCTTGTCTCTGAACCTAGAGGTATATAACTACAAATTGATTCAGGGTTAGGGCTTGATTTAGGGTTTGAATGTATGTTTCAGTTCAATTTCTAAATCATCATATGAACTGGTTTCTTAAATTAGGGGGTTTTTTTAATGAAAAAAAAAATGATGATATGTTGTTGTTGTTGTTAAGTACTTCTCTCGACTCCCTGCCTCTCCGATCGACTCTCCGCCTCTTCGATCGACTCTTTGTCTCTGAACCTAGAGGTATATAACTACAAATTGATTTAGGGTTAGAGCTTGATTTAGGGTTTGAATGTATGTTTCAGTTCAATTTCTAAATCACCATACGAACTGGTTTCTTAAATTAGTTTTTTTTTTTTAAGTGTCAAGGGGGATCCGTATTAAATTAAAACCTCAGGGGTGTCAATGTAATTTACCCTTTAAAGTATATGTAAAGGTTAAGAGTCAATATGTCGGACGTCCGGCCTGGTACAAGTATCTCTCTTATCAATTGATGATACCTCATTTGCAAACGATGATGTTCTGAGAATGGCTTCAAATCTGTGCAAAAATGCCTCATTAACCGTGGCAGCTTCATCGTTGCCAATGCTCCTGAGGGACTGAAACAGATCAAGATTAGCCTTTGTTTCTCCAAAAGTTTTGTGACTGAACCAATCATCTACAGCCCATGTTGCAGCAAAGCTAAAGAAAGTCCCTGACAACCTCAGCTTTTGTTATAAACTATGGCTTCCCAGAAGACCTGTTAGCTTTCATGGCTCAGAACAAGCTTTCTTGATGAGTTCTTCTCTCATCTTTATTTTCTCTACAAGTTTTCCTCCCAACATCTTTGTTCTCTCTATGCTTTCTTTGGCAATAAGCAATTGCGGAAGCTTTTCTGTCTCCCTGTTATACTCTTTAGTTTTTGCTTGGGGTTGTTTGGGATGTTCTAAATAAGTGTACTTTTTGACTTTTTATAAAAAGATGTGTAGAAAAATAGAGAAAAGATATTGATTGATGTGACTCAAAAAAGATAAAAAGATAAAAAATATGAATTTATTTAATTTTCTCAAACTTGGCCTTACTGTGGTTGGTTTTCAGTTTTATATAACATGGTGGGTATCAATCATGGTAATGGATTTTGGGGTTTTTTTGTCATTATACAATCATTGACTTAGAATTTGCTTGGCAATGTCTTGGAAAGTCGTTGGACATTAAGCAAAATGCTTGTTCAAATGACCTCAAAGACTTCACATATAATTTTACAATAATGATAGAGCCTCACAAAACACAATTCCTACAATTTTTAAAATGATCTGAACCATTCATGTCACTGTCAAACACAACTTTCAAAAAAAATTTAAACACATTAATAGTCAATACATCAGTGGGGGTCGTGGGGGTCCTCATTTGTGGGGGTCCCAAACATTTTCTTTTTATAAATACAAAAAGTTTATTTAACTTGTTTATTTATTTCTAATTTTCATTATTTTCTTAATAAAAAATGCTTCAAACCACTAATAGACCACTAATGACGTGGCGCCGACGTGACAAAGATTGTTATTAACTCGCTCTTTTCTCTCTCTTTGTTATTGATTTCAAAATTCAAAATCATTTTCAGAGTTTTCACTCGCTCTCTCTATTACTCATTCATTCTCTTCTCGCTCTCTCTCTGTCTCTATTCGGTGTTGTGTCTCTCTCTGTTCAACCTAGAGCTCCCCGACGAGAGCAGCTCTCTAACCCAGTTCTCTAATCCCGACGACGATCGAAAGCCTCCCTCCATCCTTACTCACAACGATCGTCGATGTTGCTTTTTACTTCTCAGTCCCAAAAGGACTTGCTTCTTTCGACTCTCTGTCTTTTGTCGACAGCGAACGCCTTCTCTCGACTCTTTGTCTCTCCAATCGACTCCTGTCTCCGAACCTAGAGGTATATAACTACAAATTGATTCAGGGTTAGGGCTTGATTTAGGGTTTGAATGTATGTTTCAGTTCAATTTCTAAATCACCATACGAACTGGTTTCTTGAATTAGGAGTTTTTTTTAATGAAAAAAAAATGATGATATGTTGTTGTTGTTGTTGTTAAGTACTTCTCTCGACTCCCTGCCTCTCTGATCGACTCTCTGTCTCTTCGATCGACTCTCTGTCTCTGAACCTAGAGGTATATAACTACAAACTAATTTAGGGTTAGAGCTTGATTTAGGGTTTGAATGTATGTTTCAGTTCAATTTCTAAATCACCATACGAACTGGTTTCTTAAATTAGTTTTTTTTTTTTAATGAAAAATAAATGATGATCTGTTGTTGTTGTTGTTAAGTATGGTATTGAAGCTACTCGAATAACAATTAAGTATCGTATTGAAGCTACTCGAATAGCAAGTTTCATAGTTGTACTTTACTATTTTTTGGGGGGTTATACTGCTACATAATTGCCAATTAAATTCTTTGAATTGTTCATAAACCACTTTGACTGTCACGACCCGCTCCCCGTACCTAAGGGTTAAGCATCGTGATGGTCAGTAACTGAAGGTACCTCCGGCCAATTCTTAAACAAATTAGTGACGCAAGCGGAAAAATATTTAAGTAAGAGTACCAAAATAATCATTGGAGCTTCTATTTAATTAAATTGTCAGAGTTGAACTATGTCTATAAAGTGCTCTATGCCTATCCCTCGCGCTAGCCCTGACATGTCACCTGAAAGTGGTAAACAACTATAAACACATGGCAGAGTGAGAAGTATTATACTAAGAGCATAAGGGCATAAAATTCACCATGAATAATTATTGGCTAAACAGAGCTTGATATTAAAATACAAAGTATATAATATAGAGATCGTTTGACATATAATGCATAAATCATATAAACAAAATAATCATAACCACGGTACAGAACAGAACAGAACAAATGTATGAACTCTAGAGGTGGCTTCCACCATAGTGTAGCACTTAGCTCCGTACAGCATTTTGCTTCACACAAGGAAGCATAACCACAGTACAAAACAAAACAGATATATGGACTCAAGAGGTGACTCGTACGAACTCTAGAGGTGGCCCCCACAATAGTCTAGTACTTAGCTCCGTACAACACTTTGCTCCACACCAGAAATCATAGTGTCAATGGATCCATGACAGACAGAGAATCACAAAGTGACTAATCAGAGGGCCAATGGTTATTTAAGTCCCCCAAGGCGTGGGACCTCCGTGGTGGTACTTATAAAATAATTACTCAAAATACATTTAATAAACAGTTAATTCATGGGTTTTCCTTATTACATAAAATAAGGTTCATAAATTAAAAATGCTAATATAATTTATAAAACACAATTTACATAAAATAAACTATGGTAATTCAAAACATACGGAAAACATATAATGGTAACTCAAGGTATAATTGGGGTGTTTGGGAAGTTAGTTTTTAGGTTTTTTTGTTTTTTGTTTTTTATTCACTGTAAGACAAATTAGTTACAAAACCAAAAAAAAAAAACAAATCCAAACAAAATATCACATCAAACTCCATAATTATTTCACTTTTTTCTCTCACAAACGTCACATCCAACCACAAAAAAACTCAACTATCTTTCCAAACACAAAAAAAAAAAAAAAACCAACTATCTTAAAAAAAAAAAAAAAAAAAAAATCTCCAATAATATCCTACAACTAAAAAAACCTACAAAAAAAACCCACTTCCCAAACACCCACAATATAATTCACATTAAAATTAATTCTAACTTTTACCTTTTGCTCACTGCGACTCACTAAATATTTCAAACTAAACTCAAAATTTTATATGTAAAAGAAAACTGAGAGTTTGGGACCTGATGATGAGGCACAAGGCCAACATCTCTATATATAGGGGAGAGAAGCATGGTCAGCAAGTTAATTGGGGGGCACGCTTTCTCGTTATACAGAAAATGTTACGGTTCAGTGTATTTTGATTTAGGAAAAATATACAGAGAAATATAATAAAAATACCATAATATCAAAAAATAATATCGAATAATAATATAAAGTTAAAATTATTTTTTTGAAATCATTTATAATTAAATAATACTACTATAAAATTTAAGAGACAACTTAATTTTTTTTTTGCTACATTAAAAGTCAAAAAAAAAAAAAGAAGAAAAGGAAAAAAAAAAAAAAACAAGTTTGATCCTTCAATGATGATTATTTTCTATTAGTGCATTGGATTGCTATACAGTTTCTTGTTGCTTGGTTTGCATTGTTTTGGGCAATGACATGATGAGTAAAGAATCTGAAGGTCTTTTCTTAGTGCATTCGATTATTATATAGTTCTTGTTGCTTGGTTTGCATTGTTTTGGGCAATTACATGATGAGCAGAGAATCTTGTCATGACCCAAACTCGCCTCCATAGGTTTAGCATCGTAACCAGCCAGTAATCCTAGGATTACGGAAGGTCTTTGAGACATATTAACATAATATTAGGGGCTAGCGGAAGCAAATAACAAATATACAACATCCATTAAGCTATACAGACTTATATGAGACAGAAAAATTTAAAACTTTTTATATACATATTTACACATCATTCTTACGTCATCATATATATTTACAGATTAGACAAAAAGGAACTTAGCCATATTTACAAAATAAACAAAGACTTGTTTAACCAAACAAGAAACAAAACTTGAACTTTATGTATTTAGCCATAACCACTAGACATATCCGGAACCTCCATGGGAGGCACATAGGCTGGCTAACAAAACAGAATCCAGGCAGAAGCTCTAGACCTGGTCACTCGCCTGATCACCTACATACGTAAATAATACAGTGAGCTGGAGCACAGTGAGCTGCAGCCCAGTGAATAATAATAGAGTAAAGATTTCACTGAATGATGTCCATACAGAAATAGAGTCTTGTACATAGAATAGATTCATATTCGTATTTTTATTCAATTCATATACAGAAATCAGAATCCATGTTTGATTATACATAGTTCATCCGTTAGTGCTAACAAATTATTTACAAAGCATCTTAGATCATACTTGTCAATTCCATAGAGGAACCTCCTGCCAAGTAAGGATAACTTGTCAATTCCATGAAGAAACCTCTGGACTGGGAACTTGTAAACTTGTCAGTTCCACCTAGGAACCTCCAGCCAGGTACAAATAGCTTGTCAGTTCCATAAGGAACCTCCGGACTGGGAACTTGTAAACTTGTCAGTTCCACCTAGGAACCTCCAGCCAGGTATAGATAGCTTGTTAGTTCCATAAGGAACCTCTGGTACCAGGAACTTGTAACATACTTGAATCATAGTATAATGCCACTTGTAACATACTTGAATCACAGCTGAATGTCATTGTAACATACTTGAATCATAGCATAATGCCACTTGTAATACTTGAATCATAACTTAATGTCATTTGTAACATACTTGAATCATAGCGTAATGCCACTTGTAACATAGTTGAATTATAGCTTAATATCATTTATAACATACTTGAATCATAGCATAATGTCAGTTGTAACATACTTGAATCATAGCATTATGCCATAAATACTTGTTATTGTTGGACAATCATTCATAGTATAAAACATGACATTCCACTCAACAGATCTTATTTCATATACCGAAAATAATTTAACTTGAACATAGTTTTACTAAGTTATTACTCACAATGTTCAAATGCCTGGTTCGCCCTTGTAGTTGACCCTACACAATTCATAATATACATAGAAATTGGGTCACAATACAATTTATTCCGTTCTTTAACTTGTTTAACATTCTTAGGCTTCTTTTACGTTCTTTAACTCATTTACAATATTTAATGCATGCCTAAGAGTGCTTTGGGAAGAAAGAGGACGGAAAACAAAGTATAGAACAACTTTTTAAAATTTCTGAAACAGGGCTCTCCGCTCGAGCGTAGCTTCGGCCGTTCGAGCGGACCCCTTTGGTCTGAAAAAGTACTGGTTACTTGCATTTAACGCTCGAGCGAGACTTTCGACGCTCGAGTGAGAAGCCTTTCAAAACGGGGTTCGCTCAAGCATACACTTTGTCGTTCGAGCGACAATGCAAATTTCTGCAAAACTTCTGGGAGCTCGATTTCCACGCTCGAGCAACACATTCCTCACTCGAGCGGATATGTCGAGTTCTGGGTTTTTCCACATTATGTTTGAGCTTCAAACTTGGTTCCAACCAATGTAATTAATATCATAAAACTTATATGTAACTTTTAACATGAATATAATGGGCCAATTCTACAAGATTTGAATCTCAAATTTACATAAATCCATCTCATAAACTCAAATCATATCAAACTCACTTCTTAACTTCAACGCTCATGCAAATTAATTTCTATATCACTTTGAAATGTACATGCATGTGAAATATAGGCTTCATTTTTCAACTTAAATAGTACGATTGATGATCAACTTCATGATATTCAACATTATCATGCTTGCATGTGCCAACTAGCCCTCAATTCATTATGTAATGCATGTTTGTATTCAAATATGCAAACTCATGACAATCCTTTACATACATGTACACACAAATTTCAAATTCATCAAATTCAACTCAATTCATGTTCTTCATATCAAACCCAATTCCAAATTCACAAATTCTAAAACTTGAATTAAGCTTTCAAAATAATTTCAAAACTTGGGTTCATACATGGCTTGTCTAAAACATACAAAATCTTAAATAACCAAGAAAATATGATCAATTTTAAATCATTTACATCAAAACTCCTTTAATTTATAAATTAAGTTCATTGATCATAAATTCATAATTTTTCCAAAGCTAAGTTCTTATTTCATCAAAACATAAAATCAATCCCAAGAAATCTATGATGCATGCAAATTTACAATATCCATAATAAAGGTTCAATCGCTAATTTTTAACATAATTTTCAAACACTTCCAAAATCCAATTAAACTTGTTTATATATAATTTAACCTATCAATTTCATGATTCTACTTTCAATTTAGGCGAAATCATTAATTATCATCATGAATCAATTTAGGGTTTGCAAGAAAAATTAAAATTTCTCACACCACTTCTTTTTATTCCAATTTTTCCATTGATTATACACCTAAGGTTCATAATCCATAATCTTAACCCAATAATTGAACCCTAACACTTCAAATCATAAATCTCCAATTTCCATGATATAACACTATATGCTCAAAAATGTAGATTTTGCATTTATATAATCAAAATACCACAAATCTATCTATTAATGCAAGTATTGAAGAAGAACTAGGACTCCTACCTCAAGAATCAAGCAAAAGAGCAAAGCTTTGAGAAAAATCCTTCACAAATCCGAATTCTAATCAGTAGAAAGGTAAGAGCTTCACGTCTTCTTCACTTTTTGGTATGGGATCTTGGCCAAAACTTTGGGGAATGAAAGGTATTTGGGCCAAAATCTCTAGGGTTTTCGGACTAAGGGTGAGATGGATGAAGAGAGAAGATGAAGGTGTGAAGAATGATCTAGAAAAGTGCCTTTAAACTTGCTGAATTCGCACAGTCCGCTCAAGCGTCGATTTACACGCTTGAGCGTACCTGCTTCCAACACAGATATGAAAACTTCAAACGAGTATAGCTCTCACATTCGGATTCCGTTCTAGGTCGTTCTTGTGTCCAAATCGAAGCCCCGAAAATAAGCTTTCCAATGGTTCTAGCCTCACATCCAAATTCAAAGTGTGGAAAAAGAAAAGGGCAAAAGAGTGACGGTTGTTCGTAGAAAAAATTATTCGAATTAAATTCTTGGTTCACTCCTACTTTACCATTATGTTACCACTTCGATCAATGTCCCAAAATAAAACAAGGAGGTTCCAAATATTAAATTAAACTTATTATCATCATCAATTTTTGTTTCATAAATCACCAAGGCCCTCAATTTCAAATCAAATCCAAAATCCTTGTCGATAAATTTCATATCAAACACATAATCGCATGCGTAATTAAGTATATTACAGGTTGGGTTATCACAAATCTGAAGGTCTTTTCTCACCATTATTTATTTATTTTTTCTTTCTTTCCACTAAGTAGTTCATAGTTTTGTTGGACAATTTTTACTGTATTTAAATTAATTAATTTTGTTGTGTACTAAACAACAAACAAAATATAAAAGAAATATAGGAAAGAAGAATGAATGTTTGATTACAAAAATCAAACTAGAAAAAGAATTAAATAAATAAAAAACAGAATTTATTTTGTTACAAAAAACAAAATTAAAATCTGATTTAAATAAATAATAAAAACAGAAAATAAATAAATAGCTTACTTGATTAATATCTTGAATATTATTCTGATCAAGTCTAATGTTTGACACTGTGTCCTTAAGACAGATTCGTCCTCTCTACGGTGCTTTCAGAATATGGATATCTATCTCCTAGGATGAAATGATCAACTACAAATAAATGCAGCACTACAATTTATTTGTTCAACGAACACACTAAGTGTTTACACTCTTTTCTTTCCACAAAAATTAAATGCAGCAAAATGCAGAGAATTATAGCAGAGGTGAAGTACGAAAAATTGGAGTAAAATCCAAATGAGGGACTAGTCTATTTATAGAGATGAAGTGGTGGCTTGGTTACTGCTAATTTTGAATTAAACAGGTACAATACCTGTTCAATTTAAATTAAACTGGTTTGAATTTCAACCAATTCAAAAACCTGTTTTGATTTGAATTTGAACAGAACAAATTCGGTTTGGACAGACTTGGATCTGTCAATGAAGAGATGCAACAATTTGAATTTAAAATTTAAATCTGGACAGAAATTCAGAATGAATTTTTGGACAAATTTTATTTTAAAAAGTAAAATTTAAATTTAAATGTTTTTTGCCCAAAAAGATTAGTATTGGGCCGAACAAGCCCAACCTCACACCACGCACCCGCACGCGTGTGTGATGATTTTTTGGGTCCAATGGGTCTAGCCCATTTTGCCGATAACCTCTCCCTTCTACAAGCTTGGGGTGCCCCTTAGGGTCCTCCCCAAGTTATAATTCCAAGCTATATAAACTCATTCAAAACTTCTCACAAAATCAATGTGGGACAAGCCATTTACACAATCCTTAAGGAATTTTCACAAAAACTCCATTTTCATGGAGCACACTTTGGCTTCAATTTTCCATTCACTCGATAATGGTTTTAAGCAACCAAATATACCACGTGAATCACAACGCGACATAGAATGCGTTACCACTTAGACCCGCGAAAATCGACGCACGGGGCCCACCTAAAAAATAAACCAAACTTAGGAAAAAAATTCTGGTTTTACCCAGAATTTTCCCAACCATTTCTAACAAGTTTTGCCTACTTTGGTGTATATTTGGTTTCATAATGTGAGTAATTGTTTTAATTGATCATTTTTTTAGTGCATTGGATTGTTATACGGTTTCTTGTTGCTTGGTTTGCATTGTTTTGGGCAATGATATGATGAGCAAAGAATCTGAAAGTCTTTTTTCACCATCTTTTATTTATTTTTTCTTTCTTTCCACTAAGTAGTTTATAGTTTTGCCTACTTTGGTGTATATTTGGTTTCATAATGTCAGTAATTGTTTTGGTTGATCATTGTCTTTGACCTTTACATTTTTTTGATATCAAATTAATGAAAAGCTATGTTCATTATTTATGTTATCTCCAGAGTTCTCTTTCTTCGTTCGATTACTCCAATTGAATGAATCCTTACATTTTTTTATATGAAATTAATGGGAATCTTGGGATGAAGATTTGTAGGCATTGATAAACTTGGAAATGTTGAACCAAAAAAAATGAATAGAAAGCCCAATTGATATGTTTGTTCTTTTGAAATCTTACAAGCTATGCTTTGAATCTTAGGATAGTTATAGGTTTTTAAAAATTGAAGATCTTAGGATAGTTATAGGTTTTCAAAAATTGAAGAGTAGGTTGTCTAAATTAGTAAAATTTGGCTTCATAATTTTGTAGATGTCAACTTCAAGTGTTAACAGCAGTACCTCAAATTAATTGACATATTGCAACAAAAACTGTCCTAAATGTTGGAAAAAAAACAACTATTCAAATTTTTGAGACAGAGCGAAACAAAACCAAGTTATTTTATTGTTGTCATGATTGCGGTGGTTTTATTAGATGGTGCTTGCCTATAAATTCACAATGTAGAGATGGAGGACAAGTGCAAATGGACAATATACCAACTATCACTGAACAACTTTGATTTCAAAGTGAACAACTTCAATTTTAGAGCGTGTAGATGCAAAAATTGCTGACAGACATAAATCGAAGTTGATGTTGTATTTATGGGATATTCATCTTTCTTGTAATTGTAATTGGTATTGTCTTAGTTATGGAGATGTAATAAATTATATGCAAGTTAGAAGTTGAAATAGATGATATGCATGAAGATTTATAATATATTGCAGTCATTTTTTAGAAGTATGAAGATGTAATCATGTGGATTGTTTGTTTTATTTTCGGAGTTAATTGGCATAATTTACAAGTATGACGAATAAGATGAAAAATCCACTGATCAATGAAACAGATATTCTTTCAAAGCTATTCTCAGAAAATTTTGAACACACATTACTTGTCTGTTTCAACACAAATTCTGATTAGAACTTTCAAATTTTGAACACAAAGTTTTAACAAACACAGATTTTTCAACACAGATTCTTTCAAATCATATTTTTAACCGATTTTCAACACAGATTTTTAACGGCACTAACACACATTTTGAACACAGATTTGGAACACATATTTGAAATCAGATTTTTATCAGATTTTGCATAGATTTTTAACAACATCTTCACAAACCCAAATCAAAAGCACAACAAAAATAAACCAACACACACCATGCTAGCTCCAAGTTCAATCCTGCAACTTAAAACATTTCCAAAGAAGACCAATCCATCCACATCTGTATACAGCTAGACAACAAATGCATTAAAATGCATCAAGTAACAAAGAAAGATACATTAAATTACTCCCACTACAAAATAAACTCCAAGTTAAGTCACATAAAATGCATTAAAATTACAAATTTCCAACTAATGAAAACGAGACTCATTTTGGTCCATTTGTACATTGAAGTCAACAAAATAAGATGGTACGACTCCATAAATTTGATTCGTAGCACTCATGGATTGTTGAGTTTTCATTATTTCAATAACTCCCGGTGTGCCTCTAATGCATTCCGATGGGGTAAGAGATGTGTCGACTCCATAAATCTGAGTTTGAGCAGTCATCAAAGTGTCTTATCATGATGTCCATATTTCCCGGTGTGCCTTCAATCGCATTTACCATTTATTCTTATTCAATTACAATGACATGAAAAAACAGTTTAATATACATTGCTAAAATAAATAAATAAATAAACTGGTCGATGTAAATTCATATTATGTACACGTACCGGCACATACATACTATTTTGTATGCCAACCATACAAGGATAAAGCTCTCTACGTGCACTAGGCTGAGGTTAAGATTAAGCTTGAGCTCCAAGCACCTTAGTACCCTATATTAATCAAAATGAATGAATAAAGATAAATGATAAGTTCAATAGAGAGAAATGATACAATATTAAAAAATAAATAGAGAATACTACGAAATTTACCTTTGATTTGTTATGTTTTGTGCTGCTTGCTTTCAACCGATTGAATATTTGATCTACTTTGGCGACCTTTCGTTTCGTAACTGGACGACCTTTTCACGAGCAACCAAAGGACTAAGCAACTTCGTATTACT
>NW_021027993.1:195105-253295 GCF_004153795.1 Camellia sinensis
GCTTTGAATACCATGTTTGAACTTCAGACACAGTTCCAGAAATTCCAGAATTCGTGCAGTCCGCTCGAGCGAGAGAAGCCCCGCTCGAGCGTGAAAATCGAGATCCCAGAAGTTTTCTGAAATTTTACAGGTCGCTCGAGCGACCAAAGTGGCGCTCGAGCAAGGACCCCTTTTTCTCAGTCTTTCGCTCGAGTGACCATCGAGCAGGAATTTCATGTAACTAGTACTTTTACAGACCGCTCAAGCGACATAAGTTATGCTCGAGTGACCACCTTTGTTTTTGAACCCCTCCTCAAGCGTATGAAGTTGCGCTCTAGCAAAGACCCTGTTTTCAGCAAAATTTTACCTACTCTTTTAAGTGAATATTTGCATCCTCATGTCACTCCGAGCATTCTTAGGCACCATTTGGACTTCTATAATCATACAATAAGTTAGAAACACATAAAGAGAATTGAATTAAAATGAAATGGAGTTTCATTTGTACTTTGTTATGTGTTTCGTTTAGGTGGACGTCCGAGGCTTAGTGTCACCACAAACCACTGTGAGTAATAACCTTATAAAGATATGTTCAAATTATCTTTACTTTCAGAAGTGTTATTACTATCAAAATGGATATGTGATTGTTTGTGTGAATTCTTAAATGATTTGATCATTGATAGCATGGCTTATTGAAATGTTATGGCCTTTAATGAATGAAGTTCTGTTTTGAAATAGTATTGTGGCATCCATTGAATGTAAGCCCTTGCCTGGGGGTAACAATACCATAGCTAGGCCCTTGTCTGGGGTAACAATACCATGGCCAGGCCCTTGCCTGGGGGTAACAATACCATAGCTAGGCCCTTGTCTGGGGTAACAATACCATGGCCAGGCCCTTGCCTGGGGGTAACAATACCATAGCTAGGCCCTTGTCTGGGGTAACAATACCATGGCCAGGCCCTTGCCTGGGGGTAACAATACCATGGCTTTTGGATTGATTAACTTATGGTCCGTTATTAATGGAATGTCATCACTTTATGGATGTACCACATAAAACGATATTGAAGGAAGTTAATAAATTACTAAAAATTTGGTCTAACAATGTTATTGAGTTTCATTCATTTAACCTCTTTATTCTGTTATTACACATTGGTCTCTAGCTCATATTTATTTATATATGTAAATGTAGGTGGGCAAGCTGAACATTAGAGTTAGATAGCCTCGAGTCTACCTAGGTTAGCCTTTTGTGGAGCATCCAAGTGAAGTGATCAGCCTCAGGAGGAGCCATGCTTGTTGAACTCCTTCGTGTATTTCCATGTTTTTTTTTTTGTATATGTGTATAATTGGGGGTTGTATACTTATAAACCATGAATTTGTACTTACGTTGGATGTATCTTTGAAACAAAACCTTGCTTAACATATTCGTTCTCCTCATATATGCACAGCTCAATGGATAAATTCTATGTTATTTTAGACTTCCGCTAAGCCCCGTACTTTATAATTAAAGGTTCTTTTGTATGGAGGCCGTAGGTAATCTGTGATTACTGGCCAGTCATGACGCTAAACCTATAGGCGCGGGTTTGGATCCTGACAGCTAACCCCTGTATTTTTTTAATATATTCAGAGGCCTTTGGTAATCCCAGGAATACTGGCCGGTTAGGATGTTAAACCTATAGGGTAGGGTTTAGGTCGTGACAATTTCACAACCCCTTTCTGTACAAATCACCATACCCATATCCTTGTGCAGACCATCCCTTTTCAAGCCAACATATTACGCTGAAATTGGTTATTGTTGATGAGATAGAAATTTGGTTTGAAATCAATTAAGGTTATGAGATTGAGTTATATATGAATGTACATGTTGATTGATATAGGGAAAGGAAGACTCCAATTGCTCTCATGTTATCTGTAATAACCCCGATCCATGATTAACGGATAATCCGTGATTAAATAAGCCTAACAAGCAATTGAGATGAAATTTTGAATTAATTGCATATGTGTTGTATCATTTGTGTTTCTATCTGTCTATTATAGGAATATCTATTTGTGTTTCTATTTTGTTCTGTGAATTGAAGGCCTTATCGGCATCTGATTACAAAATTGACTTGATTTATGAGTTATTTGGGTTTTTAGAACATTATGGTAGGTTCAATTGAAATTCAATTCGGAACCAAATAATTAGAGTTAAAAATATCAATTGATTAGCCTTTAATTATATATCACTAATCAAGCATACATAAGGCACATTGTGACTTAGGACTTTAGTTTACACCTCCATTTCCTCATCTTCATGCTTAAAATGTAGGAGAGAGAGAGAAGAGGAATTTGAGCTCAAATTAAGAGGATTGCTAGAGACCTGGAAGCTTCTAGCTTGGAACTTCAAATAATTGATCATTTAGAGCATCATTGATCATTTAAGGTAAGAATTCAACCTTTGGGCTTTGGAATTGAGACGCTTAACCCTTGAATTCAAAGAATTAAGTTATGTAATGCTATAATTGAGCTTAGAAAGATAAATATGGGAGTGTATCATGCATACATATATATGTCATGGCATCTTGAGAAAGTTTTCAAAGAATTCTCCCATGTATGTTATCATTTTACCTTAGTTTTGAGAATTCATCTTGTTTTCCATCAATTTGTCTCATTTGATTATATTTTGAAAGCTTTGAACTTACATCTTTACATGCATGATATGTAATGATATGTTTTCACAATTTCAAGTTTGAGTTTTGAACAATTGACAAAGTTTTTGGGTTTAATTTTGCGAAATGATTTTGAATTCACCATATTTTATTAGTTTACAAGTGTTTCCTCAATTTTTTGGTCCAAAAGACCATGATTTGCAACTTTGAATTTGAGTTTTGAACTTGGAAGAGCAATATGGAAATTCTTGATTCTGTCTCTTCGCTCAAGCGACAGAACCTGCGCTCGAGCGACCACGCCGTGTTTTGCACTTCTGCTCGAGCAACCAAAAGTTGGCTCGAATGTAAAATACATGCTCTCAGAAGTTCACAATTTTTGCAGACCGCTCGAGTGACAAGAGTTGGCTTGAGCAAAGACCTCAGTCTCACGCTAGAGCGACTGTCGAGCGTGCGTCGAGCAGAAAAATCAAGCAACTAGTACTTTTGCAGAATTTACTGACCGCTTGAGCAACCGAAGTTGCGCTCGAGCGGCTGCTCACATTTTTTAGCCTCCGCTCAAGAAAAAGAAGTTGCGCTCGAACAAAGGCCCTGTTTTTCAGCAAATTTTGTTAAGTATTTCAAAGTGCATTTTGGTATCCACATTGCATCTTAGACATTTCTAGGTCATGGTTAAGACATAATAATGAGGATAAGTAGTAGAAACAAACCAAGATAAAAAAGAACAAAGTTAATGATTCTGGGTGTGTAATTCTGTCACGCCCCAAACCCGCCCCTATGGGTTTAGCACCGTAACCGGCCAGTAATCCGAGATTACCGAAGGCCAGCTTAATAGTAATACAGTAATACAGAGTACAGGGGCTGGCGGAAGCCAATGCAGTAAATAAACAATGTCCAATGAGCTGTGACAGTCTGTATGCAAAAAGACTTTTCATTCAAATATATACAGTCAGACAAAACAGTATGTATATATATACAATCATTCAGTCAGGGACCTAATCCCTATTAAATAGTACAGTACATCTACCAAACAGTTACAGAGACAGAAGGGGGAACTAAAACACCCCTAAGCCAAAACTTGACAGGCTTGAAACCTCGCTTTGAGACACATAGGTTGGCTCGACAAAACTGGAGTTTACCCCAATGCTCCTAGCTGCGGTCCTGTGCCTGTACACCTACATATATATATATGAGCAGTGAGCTAAAGTCCAGTGAATAACACAATGCGTAAAGGGGTTAAGAATGAATGTCCTTACAGTAATGAAAGCAGTTCATTAAATCAGTATTTCAGTCGTTCAGTTAGTACAGTCATATGTGGTACACCCATTAGCATAACAGTACAGTAAACAGTAGGTCTTAAAAGACCGAACAGTAAATGATGGCCATCAATCAGTAACAGTAGTGGTTACAACGAGGGAACCAATAGAGATCTCTGTAACAGTATCAATAAACAGTAGTTGCTAAGGATGCCACAGTACAGTTCAGAATATAGGACATACATTCGTTCAATTAACAGTAACAGTTCAGAAAGCAGTATAGTTCAGTTGTTCAGAAGATAATCATTTTGAATATATCTTTACACAGTTGTTACTCACAGAGTTCTGGGCTACAGTAAGCTAGAGCGTCTCCTCGGAAAGCCAACCCTACACAGTTTACAGATTGAACACACACTAAGCTACACAATTAGAAAAGATAATAACTTAATCCCTAATTTGCCTCGGTGTGTTCTACATCTATATCCTCATTAAGATGTCTTAAACTAGGCCTAAGAATGCCTAGGATGAGATAAGGATGCAAAGATGCACTTGAAAAAGCATTTTCAGACTTTTCAGAAAACAGGGGTCATGCTCGAGCGTAGGTTACTCCGCTCGAGCGGACATGCAGACAAAGGTTTCCGCTCGAGCGTATATTTACCCGCTCGAGCATTCTGCAAAACAGTCAAAAGTGCTGGATGGGTGAAAATCACGCTTAATTGGGCGCTCGACACCCGCTCGAGCATGAGACACAATGTCCCGCTTGAGCGTCAATTCTTCAGCTCGAGCGGATTTCAAAACAGAACAAAATGCTGGGAGTACGATTTCCACGCTCGAGCGCCAGTCACCCTGCTCGAGCGTGAGTCCAAATTCTGGAAATTCCATATTTGAACCTCAAGCTCAAACCCAAGTTTTAAACCATAAATTTCGATCCTCTTGGGCCAATTTTCCAGAAAACACATCAAAACTCATACTTTAACATGATTCAAAGCTCAATTTGTAAAATCAAAGCCCAAGGGTGTTTCAAATGAATCTAATTCAAACCAATTTCCATGAATACGAAGAACATGCAAACATGCATGGATTAAAACCATTTCAAAGCTTCAATTTGATGCTCTAAGGAGCCAATTGTTCCAAAAACAAGATGAAAACATGGACTTAACATAACCATGAGCATGCATGAGATAATTCGCCATGGAATCAACTCAAATTCAACAATTCAAACATGCATGCATGGAATGAGCTCCAATCCAACATTAATGAACCAATTCTTGACTTAACTCTTTAAACTACCATGATCCATGCTAGAAGGAACTTAAATACGCAATAAGAAGGATGAAATTTATACCTAGGTTCCTCAATTACAAGTCTAGAGGCTTAATTAGGCAAATCTCCTACAAATTCTCCAAGTCTCCAAGCTAGACTCTCACTTGAACTCAATTCCCTCACTCTCACTCTCTAGGTCGGTTGTGTGCAAGAAATGGGAGAAGAAATGTTGATTCAATGTGTAGACAAGTCTCAAAATGTTGCCTAAGTGATCCACTAGGGATGGCAAGGTTGTAATTAAGCCAACTATTGTAATTTAACTCATTTCAATCTAATTTAATCATACCTAATCAGTTTTCTGGTAATCACGCCATAAAATCACATAAATCACGATGATCATAAAACACTAATCGGTTTCCAGTTCGGCCGCCGATAAGGCCTTCAATTAGCAGTTTAAACACAAAGACACGAACAGATAATCAAATAACCAAACAGATAGAATTACAATAAAACAGGTATACTCAGTTAATTCAGTTTTAATTTCAGTCAGTCAGTTCAGTAGTTTATTTAGTTCACTTATCAGTCATAATCAGTTTCAGTGTAACGGTAATCAGTGGTTATTCGGTAAACAGTGACGAGGGTTGTTACAAATTCAGTACATATTCGTTTTGTATCTGTGTAGGTCACGCGTCGTAAGCTGTCTGATTTGTCTGCTCTGTCTGTTTACTTTGGAGCCATCTGTGAGTAATAACTTTGTAAAACTATATTTACGTTTAAGTAATTTCTTATATGATACGATATGACAAGAAATGATCTATTTTTTGTGATGTTATGTTCAGAATCAATGAATGATTGTCCATATATTGAAAGTATTCGTGGCATCCTTAGCACAAGACCCTAGCCCCGGGGTAATAATACCGTAGTCTATGAGCACAAGGCCCTTGCCCAGGGGTAACAATACCATGGTCTCATGGCCCGGGGATAACAATACCATGGCTCAAGTATGTTACAAGTTCCCAGTACCGGAGGTTTCTTTATGAAACTAGTTAAGTATGACCTTTGATGCTCTATACATGATGTGTTAGTGCTAATGGGTGTACCATGTATGATCCTTTGTGAAACTGAATGGGTACATGTTTCTGAACTCTAAATGAGAATATGGATCTGTTTCTACTTTCTGAATCAGTTATGAGATATCATTCATCTAACCCTTTACTCTGTTATTATTCACTAGACTTTCACTCACTATTTATATTATGTATGCAGGTGAGCAGACGCATGACCAGGCCTAAGCTGTTGCCTGGAGAGTTTTGGCTCAACCAGCCACTGTGCCTCCCGATGAGGTTCCCTTTTGAGATCAGATCAAGTTTATGAGAAACAAGTCTTTGGGACTTTTGTACTTTCTTATGTTTTGTCCAAACATGTTTTGTAAGTTCTGTATATGTGAGTTTGGTGACGTACGACTAATGTATATATATGACATCACTTTTATGTATCTAAGTTTTAAATTTCCATTCCATGTATGTCTACATAACTCTATGAACATTATATCTGTATATATTTGCTTCTGCAGCCTCTTATATTATGTGAAATTCAGGTCAAAGGCCTTTGGTAATCCCAGAATTACTGGCTGGTTACGACACTAAACCTATAGGGGCAGGTTTGGGTTGTAACAAATTCACTCAAGATAAAAATTAGCCCCCCTAAAAATAAAAATAAAAAAAATCTAAAAAAACAAACCCTAAACACCTCTTTATTCTCCTACCCCTTTATCCACCACCCACTACCCATCACCACTATCTCCTGTCGTAACCAATAACCTCCTCCAGCCACTACCTCTTGCGATCGGCAACCACCTTTGATTGTTGCCAATCACTTTTCACCCGATGGCAACTACTTTTAGCCACCATATATTGTTTTAAACCACATTTGACTTTGACTTTCAATTGTTTATAACAACCTCCCGCCATTATCTTTGCCCCATTGGCCACCATCTCTTGTAGAAAACCACATTCGGTGCGGTATCCTTCTAATTTATTTTCAAAACCAAATTTTAAAAAAATCTATACTACATATGGTTATTTATTTATAAATAATCATAAACATGTTTAACATTTTTATAAACAACAAATAATAAATTGTAAAACACTACCAAACTACATTACTGTAACTTAATACTAAAATTTCAAAAGAAAAAAATTGTTTGATGAAAAATTTAACTATTAAATTAAAACAAATTATTTGATATCTATAATATAAAATTTGAAATTTATTATTTTTAAATTTTATCTTCTAATTTATATGTTGTAATAGTGGTTGTGGCGCTAATAGTGATAGTAGTAGTGGTGATGGCCATGACACTAATTGTGATGGTGGTAGAGGTAAGAAGAGGGTGGTTGTTGTGGAGGTGGAGAATTGTGATGGTGGTGGTGGTAGTGGAAAGGCCAACCGTAATAATGGTGTGGTAATAATAGTGAAATGAAAGTAGTATACATGTGACACCAATGAAAATAATGATAGTAATGGTGGTTGAGGGTTAGTGGCAAAATGGTAATAGTGGTGTAATGAAGGCGGTGATGGTAACGGTGGGGTTAGGGTGTAGTAGTGGCGGTGATGAAATCATAATAATGTACATAATATTTATGTATAAACAGTTATAAATTTTCTTAACATTAAAATAATCATACTTACATTAGTCACTTAAATTTTAAATAATATGAATTGTGCTCACCAAAGAGAGTTAATTGATTTTCACTTACGAATTTTAAATAATATGAATTGTACTTACATTAGTCACCTTAGCCTTGTTTTTTGGAAGTACATTTTTTTAAAAAAACTTATTTTGATTCGTAGTTAATTACTTATTTTTTAATCAACTCAAATGATTTACTTTTAAATTAATCTCAGTTAAACAATGTTATGAATAAAAATATTTTTTTAATTTAGAAAAAGTTATTTTTTAAATAAAATTTAACTTATTTCGAATTAATTGAATTTGTTAAAAAATTGACTAAAATATAATTTTTTTAAAATTTTAAATTTGTATAGTTGAGATTAAGTGGTTGTTTGGCATAATCTATTTTAGCACATCTTTTTATTTTATTTGGGTTATATCACCTCTATCATATTTTTCATCTTTTCATAAAAAATAAAAAATAAAATACTTATTTAAATCTTTCCAAACAATCCCTAAGTATATTAGCATAATTATACCGTCCATATAATTGCATAATGGTTTGATCCATATCATCAATCATTGGCAAGTAAAATAGATGAAAAATGCTGATATTATCATTCAATAGATTAAAATGTCTTGTTTAACTATTTGGAAAATTTATCTATAAATCACATTTTGAGGAATAATAATCTGTTTAATTCCAAAGATTTTCTTATTGACCAATTAGTCACATTGATTTTGAAAGGGTAGATTTTATATATTATTTAAAAATTAGATTTACGGTTATACACTTATTTATATTATATTTTCTTCTTTTTTCTTTTGTGCTAGAAAGGTAATGTAAACAATCTGTGAGAATCAAATTTTGGGCGAATTTTTATATGAAAATCTTTTTTATTTGGAAAATATTTCAAAACGAGTGCAAAAATTACTTGAAATATGAGATCCATCAAACATTCCAGAAGGATATGAGATTCTTCAAATATTTCAAAAGGAGTACAAAAATTCCTTTATAAACTTTGGGCAAATGTATTGTAACACTCCAATATAACACTCAAATGTAACACTCAAAAAAAAATTTCTTAATATACTTTTTTCAAACATAACACTCTAATATAATACTCAAAAAAAAAATTGTTAGTGTAACATTCCAATATAACACACAAAAAACTCATTGGTATACTTTTCTCAAACATAACAATCCAATGTAACACTCCAAAAAAAGAATATGAGATTCTTCAAACCATTCCGAAAGTATGTGAGATTTTTCAAACCATTCCAAAAGGACTACAAAAATTCCCTAGTAAACTTTGAGCAAATGTATAATTTCGAATTGTGAATGTCACGTTTAGAAAAATTACATTAAGAAATTTTTAGTTTTTTTGTTTGCTAATTTGATTGGAGTGTGAAGCAGAATTTAAAACTTTGTCCATAGAGCTGTGCTTACATGGCACATCATAACAACCATACATAAAGATATTAATAACTCACATCAGACAATACAGTAGCATAGAGTTCTGTACAGACATGATCATTCAAGTCTAGGTCAGCCAATCAAAACTATATACAAACGTATCTAAAGTCCTCGCCAACATGACAAAATGACACAAGATAGCAAAAGGGCGAAGACGTGTCTTATGCGTAAGACGCAATGGCTGACTCTTCAAAACTTTGGTTGTTCCACACAGACTTCACTGAGGCTGGGTTGGGACCTCCCTTGGCTCACCTACAAACACATGAATGAGCGTGAGCGAAAACCCAGTGAATAATATCAAATAAAGAAGGTACATTAGAACAACGTACACCAAACGGCCTTGGGTCTAATTTGTATTTCTATTAGCATATATAATTACAAATTTAGGTCAAGTGACTGGGGTTCTGAACACATCATACGGCCTCGGGCCCAATTCGTTCGTATCATACTGGCCTTTGGCCCATTTATCTTTTATTCAGATCCAACCGGCCTTTGGCCCATTCAGACTTTCATGTCAAACTGGCCTATGGCCCATTCAAACTTTCATTCATATCAGACTGGCCTATGGCCCATTCAAACTTTCATGTCAAACTATCATTCTCTCATTCGTGTCAGACTAGCCTCTGGTCCATTCATTCGTGTCAAAACGGCCTCTAGCCCATTCATTCGTATTAAAACGGCCTCTGGTCCATTCATTCATGTCAAAATGGACTTTGGCCCATTCATTCATTCTTGTCAAAACGGCCTCTGGCCCATTCACTCTATCATTCAGATCAAACTGGCCTCTGGCCCATTCATTTGGCATAGCAACATTGTCCACCAATCGAATCAGTGAACTTATAAAACTTACATAGAAGTAAGTAATTTGGACAACAACATATTTCAGATATCTTTGTTAAGATATTACTCATAGTGATCGGTTGGTTGGTTTGTCCTGGAGCTCGACCCTACACATTCCATGAACACAAAAGGGTCACAAACAATTCAATCCGTTCTAAATTCGCATTTTCCTCTTTAGGCTTCATTCTTATCTCTTTAACTCAATTATAATGCTCAATGCATGCCTAAGAGTACTTAGAAGTGAAAGAGGATGGAAAACGAAACTTAGAATGCCTTTTCAAATTTCAGAAAACAGGGTCCCTGCTCGAGCGTGGACTTCCCTGCTTGAGCGGACCCATGAGGTCTGCAAAAGTGCTAGATGCATCAAAATTACGCTCGAGCGTGAAGTCTGACGCTCGAGCTGAAGGTCTGTCTACATAGCTCCCCGCTCGAGCGTGAACTTCCCCGCTCGAGCGGACATCCAAGTCTGCAAAAATACTGGGAGCACGAAATTCATGCTCGAGCGGCGGTTTCCCCGCTCAAGCGGACATTAAATTTTCTGGATTTTCCAGAACATGTTCTTGAGTTTCAACTCGACATTCAAAGGCTCCAAACACATAATTTCAGCTCAAACTTCACATATACATGTACTAACATGGTACAAACACTAAATTACAACATTATGAAGTCTAATTCCATTAATTACTCACATGCATGGCTCAAATTGACCCAAACTCATCACAAACACATTAAATTCAAATATTCAAGACTAACACCTCCATGGTTTGTACTTGCATGTGGGAGATACCCATTATTCTCAACTTAATTGGTGAAGAGATGATCAAATACATGGACTTCAACTAAAAACTTACATGGATCATACATTTTGTGGTCAAACATGCAAATTCAAAGCAATTACACACATGCATGCGTACATTGACCTTCAATTCAACAAAACCAATCCAAATTCATCATACTCAATTAAATTCATGTTCTTGACCATTAATCAAATTTGAACTCACAAAATTACAAATTAAAGTTCAGGAATTCACTTACCTAAAGGCTCCAATCTTCCCAAATTATGGTCAAATCTAGAGTTGGCATTCCAATCTTCACAAACTTGAGCTAAACATCCAACTCTCCTTCTTACTCTCTCTTTAGCCGACCCTCTCTCTATTCTTAGAGTTAAAATCAGCCAAAATGGATAAAAGAGGGGAATTGAACACATAGTGGCCCTTTTATAGCCCCACTAGATTACATTATTTTAATATCAAATAATTGAGTACTTAATTATTCGTTCTGAATTTAATTATTTTGATCTGAATCAATTTTCAATTAAATTTCACTGTAGGCTCTAAAAATTACGGTAATCACAATGGCGCAATCAATTTCGGGTTTTGTGGTTGATAAGGCCTTCAATTTAATTTCTAAAGCAGATAATCAAACAGATATTCTTACGGTGAACAGATAAAAATTCAAAATCACATATTCTCACATAATGACACACAAAATTATATCAAACACATAATCACATTTATAATAAGGACCATTTAGCATAATACGGAACATGATTATCACAGGCCAAAAAGAAAACACCCTCCTTTGCTAAGTGAATTTTTTAAATTTTTTAGTTAATTTTACGAAAAGATAAAATAAGTTGAAAAATTAACTAGTTAAAATATCATATTTAAATTATAATAATTTTATTTTTTATTTCATAAAAGTTAAAAAAATCAATTCAAACATGCTTTTTAAATCTAAGTTAAAATAACAAAAAAGTTAAAAAATCAATTCACTTTCCAAAAGAATTATAAGAATCACTTATCTCCAATTGAAAAACAATTTAGGTAGCGTTTGGTTGTATTTTGTAAATGTGATTTGAGAGTATGAGTTGTATTTTGAGTTTGTGTGTTGTGGAATTATGATTTGAGTGTAGAAAATTTGTTTAGTAAAGAGTTTTGAAAATAGTTTTGGAAAAGAGGTTTGATTTGAGTGGGGAATTATTGATGTGACATTTGATATGTGATACAAAAATTTACAACTTATAACTAAACATACAACTCAAAATTATTTTAAAGCACATAAAAAATTTAAAAATTTTCAGAAAATATTTGTCCCGATTATGTAAATCAATTGCAAAAAAAAAAAAAAAAAAAATCTGGAAATCAGCCGGACATCCGGGTGGTCTACCGGGTGGACAACCGGGTGGACAAAAAAGGCGTCTGTGCATCAGAGTTCTCTCTGCAGAGTGTAGAAAATTGATTTAAAAACGAAACCAAACATCATGCTCCAACACACGGGTAGAAAATTGATTACAAAGTACAACCAAACATAGCCTTAGATTTTTGATAAAAAAATCATGAAATAGAAGATTATGAGAAAAAAAAAATATTAAACGAAAGACTCTTTTAAGAAAAATTAAAAGAATAACAAATTCATAAATTTTTATGGATAAAATTTTTTCGCTCAATAATTCTTTTCGGTGAAAGGCCTCAACTGGGCCAGTTCAATCCAGTTGAATTTTCAACTGGAGACAAGCGGCGTTGTTTTCTGTCTCTTTTCTCTGTCTACTGTTATCTCTAATCAAAGACTTGGCACTACAAGTCAAGCATCATTCTTCCCTTTGTCTCTCTCTCTTTCTCTCTCTCTCCAGCTCTCTGCAGAGTTGTTGATTATTCGAATGGCGTCCGATCTCGAAACTAGGGCTAAAGAGGCCTTCATCGACGACCACTTCGAGCTCGCCGTTGACCTCTACTCTCAAGCCATCGCTATTGACCCTAAGAACGCCGAGCTCTTTTCCGACCGCGCTCAGGCCAACATCAAACTCAACAACTTCACTGGTATCTTCCTCTCTCTTTCTCTCTCTCACACACACAAACACCTGTTTTTTCCCCTTAGTTTTGTTTCTTGTATGCATAGGATTTGACTCAATTTAAGGCAATTCGTGGTATTAGGCTCAGTTTATTACGGATTGTTGTTTCCTTATGAAGAAATTTCGAATTTTGATAGTTTGGTATCATTTATTTCGTTTGAATGGTTGTGTTTTAGCTGGTAATTTCGTTATAGTGATTGTTTTGAATAACGAAAAATTGTTGAACAAAAGTTTCATGTATGTGGTTGCTACCTGTTCGTTTTAGAGATTGAAATAGAAGTGAATGTGAAAGACAGGAGAAGGAATGGAAACATAAGAGGATTTTTATGATCAGGAAAAAAAAAACACATGTATTGTTGCTTGGTTGATTTTCAGAATCAGTTTCTGAAAAAATTTCAACAACTAGTTTGGTGAAAAAAATATTATTATTATTATTATATTTTATGGGGGGAAATAATTTCTAAAATTTTTAAAAATATCTTTTTTGGTGTTTACTTTTTATCAAACTAGTGTCTGTTTTTTTAAAAAGAAATTCAGTTTTTTTTTTTTTTTTTTTGGAAAACTCAAGCGATCATACTATCGGATTGGGATGAAAAGTGTTTACAAAATAGATGTATAGTTAAAAAAGTTTTATGAAATTGATGAAAAGTGTTTTGAAATTGGTAAAAGGTGTTCATGTTCTTTTCTAATTTTGCTTTTCTTGCGTCCCAGGTGCAAAGCCCTACATTCTTTAGAAAAAGGCCTTTAACAAAATACTTCATGATTTGTGAATCCTTTTTATTAATTGACATTTTTGATAATAAGTTTACTAGAACTAAAAGATGATGAAGGGGTTACAACACAAGTAGACATGAGTATATTGGAGAATGCCAAGCAAATCAAAAACTAAAGAGACTAAATTTTCCAGTCAATGGTGCAGACCTTCTAGAAAACTGAATAAGGAACTCACAGATGCCATATTCCTGACAACCAAAAGCAAGAGGATTTCACTTGAATATGCTTTAACTTGTAATTCGGTAGCTCCGCCCCCCCAACAAATCATGCCTACATTACTTCTTTCGGGTACACCGTACACCAAAGGAGGCATAATGGAGGGGCGGTCTGGGCTGGCCCAGCTTTTCTAATAGAGCACCCATGCATCCTATGAATGCCTATTTTGTTATTATGGATATATTGCACCATTACTATTAGTTAAGTAACATATGTATTGCAGCATTAGCCAACTCTTCTGATCGCCCACCTATTTTGTGATTATGAATATATTGCACTATTTGCTACCACTAGGTGTAGTTAAGTTATGTTGAGTCCCATGCCAGTGGGTATAGGTAGTTATGTTGAGTCCAATATGTATTAGCCAGCTCTCCTAATCCCACTGCTGAATTATGTCTTGGGTGAGGCATCCTTCAAACAAAATGTGGTTGCTGGTGTCAGATGACTGGATGTTACCTTCAAGATGTAAAAAATTAATTAGTTGAGATCTATCTTGATTGTTAATCAAGCATAGAACACAAGGTATGAGTAAAACATAACCAACAAAATAAGAAGTAAGAACAAATTTTTTTTTTTGGCTAGAAATATAGGGTTTGTTTGGTTTGTTTTTTAGAAAAATTTTTGGGAAAAATTCTCTGCAAACAAATTTTCATGAGCAATCAAACCAAACAAAATTTTCTAAAAAAAAATCTCAAAATTTTGTTTCGTTACCTACTTTCCAAAATCTCTCTTTCTCTCTCTCATATACATCAAATCAATCACTTTTTTTAAAACTTTCTCCCCAAAACAAATTTTCAAAACCATTTATGATAAAAGGCAAACAAAACAAATTTTCATACTTTTTATTTCAAAAACTACTCTACAAACACAAACCAAACACACCCATATGTTTTGTGATTTGGTTAATTGACGTTATTGTTGATTTGTTGACCAGAACTGAAGTGCATGCAATGGGGTGTATGTTTAGCATTGATTTTGAACAATGGGTTGATTAGATTTTGCAAAGGAGAGGGTTCAAACACTGCTGCCCTTAATTTTGTCTAATTTTCTATATTCTTCCTCTCATTTGGGACCCCATATAATACGTTATTTGGTGGGGTTCTGGTCCCCCATGCATGGTTTAGGATAGGTGCTTTGGGCTACAATTAGACTTACATGATTGTGGAAAGACTGTCTATGCTGTCTTGGATTAATTTTTTATTTTTTTTGGAGGCCTTTTGGTCGGATCAAGGGTATAACTTGGTACTGTGGGTGGATTGTGATTGTTTATTAATTCTGTGGACATCATTTTTTGGGGCTTAAGAGTTATTCTCTTATTGTATAATTTTTTCAATGGAAACTTATTGTTTATCTTTGCCCATGGTGCAGTTGTTAACCCGTACATATGATAACTTTTGAAAGTCTTATTTGCAAATTTGTGATTTTGTTTTCTTATTTTCCAGCATTTTTGTGTTTCTGTTTAAATTTGTCTCCTTTGCACTCAGCTATTGAAACTAATATTTCCAAATTCTTGTAAGCATGTTTTATTTTGGTTAATATGATGGCTATATGCGCTTGTGATGGTTTATATTCATATATGTTTTAAGCTGGTGATTAATCCACATACACATTTTATGAGCAGAGGCTGTTTCTGATGCAAACAAAGCAATTGAGTTGGACCCTTCAATGGCCAAAGCATACTTACGTAAAGGGTGAGTATGCATTTAATAGATTAAATATTTCCATGTTTGTTTGGTGTAACTTATGGTGTCAAATCCTCTATATGCATCTGCATGTAATTGCCAGGGTCATGTTTGAATTTCTGGCACCTAAATGGTGTATATATATATGTATATATTATATACTGATATTAAATGCTGTTTTTAACTCTGGCATTTCTTCGACTCGCAATGAGATCTTTGTAGTGTGCATGATACATTGGGATCACAACCTTGAGGAGTATGCATTTTTTGATTTACTTAATTCCCATATATGTTGTCATTTCTGGAGGTGTAGTTTGGTTGAGTGAGGTTATAATATTTTGATTTTTTAATTTGATTATCTTTTGCCATGTGATTATATATTTGAATAACTAAAATGCTCATTGGCATTCTTTCCTCATCATGGGCAGAAATGTACTTCCTGTAGATTTCTTGATATAAATTTAGAGTTGTACATGTATGCTTTCCTTAAGGTGCTTTCAATCAAGTTCTCTGATTTTTTCAGTGGAAGCATGTCATATATACAGATTTTTTTGGGGTGGTGGTCTCTCTCTCTCTCTCTCTCTTAAACTCTTTTGATTCCAGAGTGTCAATGGCATGGTTTTTATGTGCTTGTGCTTTGGACCATGGCATATATGTTGCATTTGTTTGCATTATAAGAATGCATCACGTCGATAAAGCTTTCTTTAAGAAAATTATGTTAGGTTTAGCTGGGACTTAGAATGCATTCTAGCTGAATGAATGTTGATAGTTTTTAAATTTTGTTATTGGAAAATAACATTACTCTTTGGGATTAAAAAAATGCATTATGATTTTTTTTTTGGGCTTTTGCTAAACACCTTTAGAAACTCACATCTAGTCAAGGCTCTATTTGGTGTGCATCACAATTAGAAAGTAGATATGAGTTTTTATTCCCAATGGAAGTTGAAGTTCTACATTAAATGTGCTGGAAATGCTATGGGAAAAATTGGACCACATTAATGTAGCACTTCTACTGGGAAGTTTATGTTCAAATTTCATATCATGGTATAGTGAACACTTTTCTTCTTTCTTTTGACACTCTAATTAAACAGGTCCAAGTGTTAGATGCGGTACCCTTGACTAGGTCTGCAAACGAACCGTGCTGTTCATGAACAAATCGAGCTCAGCTCGTTTAAGCTTGGTTCATTTACTAAATGTATGAGCTTGAGCTCAATTGTTAGGCTTGTTTATTAATCGAGCTGAGCTTGAGTAGCACCAAGCTTAGCTCGATAAGGTTTGTGAATATGAAGAAAATAAATTAATATTTATTTTTAATAATATATCAAATAATTTTTTTATTTTTCTATTTGTATTTAGTGTTTGTGTAAATTTACATATTTGTTTGATGAAATTTATTATTAATATAAACATTTTCGTATCTTTTGCTCATAATTTTATATTTTTCATCTTAATAAATAAATTATTTTCATTTCATTTTTTTTTTCAAGTTCGAGCTTGTGCTCAAACTCGGCTCATTTATGTAATCGACTTGGTTCGAGCCGAGCTCAAGTTTCTTAAATATGTGACAAGCCGAGCTCGAACTCGATTATTTAAGAGCTCGACTAAGTCTTAATAAACAAGCTTGAACACTCAAAAGCTCGGCTTGGCTTTGGCTTGTGTGCAACCCTACCCCTGACAGGACCTATGGCACCGCTACTGCTGCCATTGGTTTTTATTCAAGTTGGTAAAGATGCGATCGTAATAATCTTTCTCAGCCGGTTGAAACAGCCCTACATTTTTGACGGATGCCTGTTTTAGTGACCACTGAATGCCACTAAACTTTATTTCTACTAGTTGGTTTGCCTTGTGACAACTTATATTGTTCATAGAAGATTCAAGTTCTGTAGTTCATTCTTTAACTAGACAGCTTTGATCTACTACAAAATTTATAGTGACTTCGAAATGTAATTTTTGGTTTAGTTATGTCTTTGTATAACTACACAGGATTGAAGCACCGCCTTTGTCTATCCATTATCTTTAGTTGTGTAATCGGATATTTGTAGCACTTTATGGACCAATATGAGTTCTTCTTAGTGATACATGTGAGCAAGAACTGTTCTAATGCTGAGGTGGGGTTCTGGTCATCTGCACATATATTACACACTCCATTGGCACTTCCTTTTTCCCGATGAATGTTTGGGTCTTTTGATGTATGTTGTCGGTTCTATTGAAGGGTAAATATGGGATTCTGGTGAGAGTTTTTGTAGGCTGCGTATTGTCACTGTGTAGCCCAAGTGGTGATAGGGCATGCCACTGTTTTGTAGTAGATTATTAGACATTGTACACTAATCACCATTCTTTCCAATGCCTTGGCTTAAGATTTACGATCCACTTCTTTCAATTATTAATCCTTTTGAACTACTGGTATCGTTTTCTTCACATCACCTATTGATTCTACTTTGGATCACAATGGTTCTGATTGAATAAAAATATTTTTTCGTTTTCCTCTTACAAAAAATATTTTGCATTTTTTCTTCTTTCATCTTACAGTACTGCATGTATCAAGCTTGAAGAATATCAGACTGCTAAGGCTGCCCTGGAAACAGGTGCTTCTTTGGCTCCAGATGATTTGAGATTCACTAACTTGATCAAAGAAAGCAATGAGCACATTGCAGGTACTTCTTTGCCTCTTACTAATCCTGATGGTTATTATTTTGTAAATTTAGTCAAAAGTGTCCTAACCTTTTATGAAAAATGTTCACAAAATACCTAGTAGTCTTAGGCACAGAATATTCTCTTTTTTGTTACAACTTGGTCTTTACAAAAGTAAATTTTCAATATTCCCTTCCAATTAACCCCATAGGGTTGGCCAAGCGGTAAAGACTTGAGAATAAGATCTAAAGTATTGAGTTCAAGTCACCCTAAGGGGCCACTAGAGGTTTGCCCCGTGGTTAACTTTAGGGTGTGCAAGCTGGCCCAAACATTAGGTTATAAAAAAAAAAATTCCCTCCGATTTTCTTTGAACTTAAAACAACAAGATTATAACTAAACTGTAGAAATCTATTAGATAGGTCAAAGTAGATAATTGATAGTTCATTATTTGAATAATGACTCACATTCAACAAAAGCATTTTTTAGACTACAAGCTCTTCACCCACCCTTCTTATATTCACCCAGCCTGATACCCTTTCTTCTTCTTAAAGGATTACTGAAGAAGAGTAGAACAGAAAGATAGAATTACTGTCATTTCAATGTGTTAATTTCTTCTCAATTCTTTTACAATTGCACATTTTACAATGTTTTCGTGCTTGCATCATCTAATGGAATATAATATGAAAATTTTAAGTTATCTACCTTTGAGGTATGTCTGGAAGATAGCCAAGAAATGATAAGAAAAAGGAACTTTTCCTTTGCCCACTTTTTTGGTGTTTTTTTTTTTTCCCTAAAGGAAACTTGTTAAATCCAATATGCGATATATATAATATTATTTTGTGATATTACTATTGCATAAACCTAATAACTTCTAGCTTGGTGTCTAGAGAATCTATGTCATTTTATCTCTTCACTGTATATTTGTGGTTGCCATTGGTGTTACCAAAAACCTTTGATACCTTAGCGAATTACGTTTTGGAGCGCACATTCCGAAACATGGGACACTTGTGTTCCAAAACGGTAAATTTGGCTATCCAAAGTGATCCCACAAGTCTGTTAAAAAATGTGTCCATTTGGTTTGATTTTTTAAAAACTGTTTTTAGATGAGTTTTTGTTTATTTTTAGTGATTTTTTAATATATATTTTAATCAATTCTTTGTACTTTTTTTAGATGCACCTAATCCAGATGGTTCTAAAAAGTAAAATAAATTGACTAAAATATTTTAAAAAAAATAGAAATTGATGAAAATTCGAACAAAAAATTGTGCGCATTTTTTGTCCTATTTTCACTTGTTTTTAGTGAATTTTTTTCATATTTTAGTTAAATTTTTCTAGTTTTTAGATGCCTCCAATCTTGATGTATCTACAAAATAAAAAATTTGACTAAAATATGAAAAAAGTTCAGTATAAAACAAACGAAAATCCATTTAAAAATAGTTTATGAAAATTGTAACCAAACAAAGGTTTCCTTGGGAGTAAAAAAAGTCAAATATCACAAATAAAAATCTAAGGTGAGTGAAATTTTAGCATGACAAAACATAAAAAATGAGTCATAATGTTTATAAAAATGTGTTGCCATATGATTAATTTGAAGAAAAAAGAAATACAATTTATTGGATATCTAATTGTTAAAAAGGATTCTCTAGACTAAAAGTACTTCAAATAGTTATAGTGTAAATTATACAGGCCTACCCCTATCATACCGCAATTTAGAGTATGTGGTGTACTAAGTTCTTGTTCTACGTACCGGAATGATTCACGTTCCATGTAACATAATGTAGCTCTCTTAAGCATAGAATCATGTTCCAGGTAACATAATGTAGCTCTCTTAAGCATAGAATGCACACAAAATGTGCAGTCCAACTAGCTAATACAGGATAGTTCGTAGCTTGATAATTATAAGAACATTTGAATGCTCGAATACCATTGATTGCAGCATATAAAATCAAAATTTGAAGGTGATAATGAAACATAAGAGTATTCTTGACAAATCTCGATGAAATAGAAAAATTGTGATACTTCTATAATTCATGTTTTTTTAGGTGGATGATTCAACTGGTTTATGATAACGATACTTCTGAGATTTCCTTTGGATAGGTATGATGGTGTGTTTTTTAAGGGGGGGATATATAAGATTATTGTCATAGGGGTAAGAAATAGGACAATTTAGTGACATCTTCAAATTTGGTCTCTGATTGGTGGATTTTGCATGCTCAATCAGAGGAAAATGGTGAGCTACCCAAGCAGTCGTTGAATGAAACTCCAACTAGTGTTGCAATTCCTCCGGCTTCTGAATTGACTGATAAAACTGTTGAAACTACAAAAGCTGCTCAGCCAGTGGTATCATCAACCAAACCAAAATACAGGTAGTGGCTACTTGCTGTGTTTACTTGATATTTGCAAGTTTTGTAATTCAGGATAGGGACATATTCTCTAGCAATGTTTGTGATGTGGCAAAATTTATGATTTAACTTCTTGTTAAGCAGTTGGATGTCTTTACAAAATGATGACACAATTATGTTCCGTGCTTGATAAATACTCTATTAATTTAATGTACAATCTTTGTGCAGGCATGAATTTTACCAGAAACCAGAGGAAGTTGTTGTTACTTTATTTGCAAAGGGTGTACCAGCTGAAAGTGTATCGGTTGAATTCGGTGAACAAATAGTATGCTGACATATATAAATTTTGTACATAATATATACATATATTTTTATATCCTAACAAAAAAAATATATATATATATATTCTTTTCACAACTTGTTTCTTTAAACTTTTGGTAGAAATATGTGCTGATTAAATGAAAAAATTTATTTTCTTTTCTCATTCTTTTTCTTTTATTTGGCTGCTTCATAGCTGAGTGTCACCATTGATGTTTCTGGTGAAGATGATGTATACACTTTTCAACCTCGGTTATTTGGGAAGGTAATGCACAAACTTCATGTTGTTTATTATTACCCATTGATTCTTGTGCGGACCTTTTTTTAGTATGCTCAATTGAACAGTGTGTTGAAAGCTTAGATGCCTAGAGTAATATTGATAACACTTTCTGTGGACTTATAATCAGGAAAATAGGAAAATGTTTGTGTAGCAAGTCTATATTCTGCAAAGCTGACTTTAAAAAAAAAAAAAAAAAAACTAGAACCCCTCATGTTACTTGTCAAAAGAGGATAATTTCCCCCCTCATTGTTCATAATGATGTTTTAATTCATCTTCTACCAAATATTGTTCTGTCTTATGCATTGCTAGCAGTTGCACCTTTGATGCCAGCCTTTTCTTTTGTGTTCTGTTGCATGTTGAACAGATAATTCCTTCAAAATGCAAGTATCAAGTCTTGTCAACAAAGATTGAAATCCGCCTTGCTAAAGCTGAAGCCATAACTTGGACAACTCTGGAATTCAACAAGGAAAATACTGTTCTACAGAGGATAAATGTATCATCAGGTAGGTTAGCATACTTGTAAATGTGGTAATTTCAACCTGGACTACAGTTTGAAGCACAGAAGATGATTCATTGATCAACTGGTGCTGGATTTAATTATCTGATTCTTGCTAAGAACTCCGTCCAAAAAAAAAAAAAAAAAAAAAAATAGAGAAGAAAAAAGAGAAGAAAAAAAGTGCTATTAAATAAATCTTTCCAACTTTTTGTTATGGGTGAACTATGTTACTTCTGAATCAGACAAAAAATAATAAATGAAGATTAAAAATCTAGGACATTCTGTAGTAACCCAGAAGTAGGAGTGCAGTAGTAATTGACTGCCTTAGCTCTTCAACCATATCTGATATTACTTGTATCAATTTTTTTTTGTTTCTGTTTTTGTTTTTGTTTTTGTTTTATGGGAGATGGTCATTTGTCATGTTACATTCTGTATTATTTACATCTTGCATTCTTCAATTACCATTAGGGCTGCAAATGAGCCGAGCCGAGCTGAGCTTTGCTGAGCTCGGGCTCTGCTCGGCTCGGCTTGTTTTGCTTGCTTGTGGCTCAAGTAAACTCAAATTATCTCTCAATCAATGTTTTTAATAAAACTAGTCACTAATTTTGAAAAATATCATCATTCAATACACAATCGGGCTTTTCTCTCTCTTTGGGGTTAATAAGTTAGTTTTTGGCTTAAAATGGGTTCAAGATAAAATGGCCATTCGCAAAAAGTCAATTTTTGGCTAAAACAGAGCTACACAGCAACTTTAAACAACCTCAAACATTTTAAAGTTGAAGTAATTATCATTTCATCATCGGGAGACTAACAAGCGCTTAGGGCTGTAAATGAGCCGAGCCGAGCCGAGCCGAGCCGAGCCGAGCTGAGCCTGGCTTGTTCGTGAATAGTTTAGTTCATCTGCAGCCCTAATTATCATGAAGCTTTATGTTCATGCTCTGATTCCATTGCACTTCAATGATGGGGTTAGAATTCAATGGAGTTTGATGTTTTGATCATCTTATGAGTGGAGCTATTGTTGGGTTATTAGAATGAGACACTTGTATTAAAATCCTGTTTGGTAGCTTGGGGCTGTTTGGTGCGGCTTATAGCTTTTTTTATTTTGGGAGTTTGTGTGAGATTGTTTGGTTCAACTTATGCTTACAGTTTATTAGACATAAATAACTTGAATAAGCTGAAAGAAGTGATTATTTGGAAACTGGGAGAGGGGTGCTTTGGGCACTTATTTCTGATTATTAGCTTTCAGCTTACAAAAAGCTGCACCAAACAGCCCCCTTGAAGATCATGATTGCAGAATCGTCTGTCTCATTTATGTGCTTTTTCACTGGTTCCCACATTGGCTGCTTCTGCATTTTTTAGGTACTCAAAGGCCTATTTACCCTTCCTCAAAGCCAAATAGAGTAGATTGGGATAAACTGGAAGCTCAAGTGAAAAAAGAGGTCTGCCTGAAAACTTCTGGTCTTGTCATGTTTGACTGGGTTAGACCGATCAAATAGTTTGAAGCTTCAAATTCAGTTTTGGCATGACTCACTGGTGGTTTGAATGTCAGGAGAAAGACGAAAAGTTGGATGGTGATGCAGCTTTGAACAAATTTTTCCGGGACATATATAAAGATGCTGATGAGGACACCAGAAGAGCAATGAGCAAATCTTTTGTAAGATATACAATCACTTTATATTTGAACCATTTAGTGGGATTGTTGGTGACTGGTGTTTTACTTGCTACACCAAATAAAATAAAATTTATAAAGGGAAAAAGAATCCAAGAAAGATGAGTGTACATTACGTTGCGTTTGTTTGGGCGGATTTTTTTCTTCCATTTTCTGGTATTTGATATAATGAAGAACGAGAGTTAATGGGACACTTTTTATGGTCAACAGAAAACAAACCTATTTGGGCAAAAAATGTTTTTCACTTCTAGAAGGTGAAAAACATTTGCCAGAATAGTGTTCTATCAATGCCACCATGCTAGCATTGCCACTGTCACCGTCACTACCTCCACCATTGCCGCCGCTGCCACACCCCACCCCCCTGCCACTTTGCCACTGCTTCGGCCGCCACCACCACCGCCTCCTTCCCATCATCGCCTCCACCCAACCACCCCAACCACTAATACAATTATTAGTATATTACTTTTATTGACACGACCAAACATAGGAAAACGTTTTCTTTCTTGGAAAATATTTTTTGCTGAAACAAACAAAACAGAAGGAGCGTTATTGTTTATGGATTCCATCAGTAGACCAAGTAATATTGTATTTTGTTTGGTTATAATACAGGTTGAGTCGAATGGGACAGTGCTATCGACAAACTGGAAAGAAGTGGGGTCCAAGAAGGTGGAAGGAAGCCCTCCAGATGGCATGGAGATGAAGAAATGGGAATACTAGACTCATTCTGGTTGTGGATTCTTTGGTGTGAATTTTTCGTTCAGTTTTGAATTTGTCCATAATATTTCTCAAACTCATGCAGAACTGTATTTAATCCATTAAATTATGTACCCTGAAATGACTTATCAGTACTCCGAGTTAGAATTAGCATCAAGGGCTTGTTGAACATATTGTTGAAATATTGGAGTCTAATGTTTTTGGACACTGCTTCAGCTTTCCCTTCTATGATATGTTTGTCTTGTTCCTTGCAATTCCTTAATATTATGTAATTAGCATTTTTTGGTTTTGTTTTGTTTTTTTTTGTTTTGTTTTTGGCAGACTAACAAGGCGGTTGCTGTGGCCTTTGGCAGTGAGGTAAGAATTGGTATAAAAAACATTTTCCAGCTTGCCCAGATGAATACCATTTTCTTCAGATTGGCTCACCATGTTTTTTGGTGATTTTTATTTATTTATTTATATATGGTGGAGAGTGTGTTTGAACTTTTCTGGGATGTGACGTTGGAATCAAAACATTGTGTATCAGATTACGTGTGCACGTGTGAAGAGAGACTAAAACTGTCAAAGTTGGGTTAATGATCAAGTTCCTACAGAATTTTTCACTGCATAGAGAAATTTCAATGTTATGAGTTCATATGAATCCATAAGAGTGAACGCTAACGAACCAACAGTGCTAAGATTTTCGAGATGGGTTAATGAACAAGATCCTACAGAAATAAAAATGTCACTGTTACGAGTTCATATATATCCGTAAGAGTGAATGTGAATGCGAATGAACCAACAGTGCGTCAAAGGCGTCCAACCGTGCTTACGTAGAACTGCTTCATGTTATCCAGCCACTTTCTTTGTTGTTGTCATTTTGACATCAACATGTTTAGGATATTTGGGTGCATAATCTTCAATGCAAAATTTCTTTTGATCTATTAGTAGATTTGCACATGTATAGTTCATTGTTGTTGCCAATGAAACAAAGAAAAAAAAGTAGTAAAACTCTGGAGCTGGTTTGCCTGATGGAATTATGCCTGAAAAGTTGTTTTGCACTGCTGCCAATTTTTATGGCTTCAAAACCATAAAAATTTTACTCAAATTTGTTTTGAAAATTATTTGGGCTACAAATTAATTTATTTGAGCATTAGTTGCACTGCAATGGCACGCACTCACCTATTAGTGTTTGAAGCCCTCACAGTGTCTTAATCCAACATATAGGTCACGTCTTCCATGGCTCGAACCACAGAACAACACATACGATCCCATACTTGGTGTGGTGATTGGTTTTGATAGTAATGAGATACCAATGATATGAAGGGGTAGAACCTACTATTGAAAATTGATTTGTAAGGAGAGAGTGCTCTAGAAGCTTATATGCACATGGTCATCACCTTTCTTAGCAAATGTGAGATCGAAATGCATTTAACTTAGTTCAGCACAGTTTTCATGTACTAAACCCACACTACACATTCAAAATGACTATGTTCTAAGGCCATGTTTGATTAGGCGGAGTATTAGTGATGAGATTAATAATCTCATAGGATAATTATGTGTGGAATTGTTAATACCTACTCTCCTTTAGTATTAAATATATTACAATTTTGTAAGATTAAGAATCTTACATATTACTAAGTCGGATGTTATTTGTGTGATCCAAACGTTGGAATATAAATTTGATAGGATTAACAGTCCAATCCTATGTAATTATCTTGGAATCAAACAGACCCTAAAAGATCTCCATGAAAGTAGAAAGTTTTAAATAAAAACAATTAAAATTTTAAGAGCCAAATCAAAAGCTAAAATAAAACTAAAAGACTAGTTAATTGCTGAATGGACACTTCATAAGCTATGTATTTGATACAATAATTAGGCGTCTAAGGCCAAGTTTGGGTAGTATGAAAAAAGCCAAAAAGTTAAAAAGTTACTTAAAAAGTTAAAAAGTTAACACTATTCACCAAAAGTCAACAATTACGGCTGCACAACTCCCGATCTTAATTTTTCCATACAAATCAATTTTTACAATTTTTTATTACACATTTTTCCATAAAAAGTTAAAAAGTTAACCCAAACATCCATATTTTTTCCCTCAACTTTTTAGTCCAAAAAGACAAAAAGTACACTTATTTAGAACACCCCAAACAACCCCTAATAATCAAAGAACAATTTTAATTTTTGGATATATTGTCTAGATATTTAAAGATACATGTAGGGATGCAACTTGAATGAGTTCAACAAAATTATATTTGTCCAAGTCAAACTCAAAAAATATAGAAGTTTGCCCCAATTTGCTTGACTCGAGCTTAACTCAAAAAAATTGAATGAAGTTTGAATTTGTTGAATAAACACACAAAAAATCATTAGAAGAGATTGAAGATTCAACACAAGCTCATTATTTTCAGCATAAAAGGTTTTTTTTATTGTTATTACCAGCACTTGTTAATCATGTTAGTGAGTCCAATCAGCCTTCTAATTTTTTTTTTCATAACATGTATGTTGGTTTAAAATCAGAATTGAATAACATAGGTTGTGTTTAGTAGAGTTTTTTAAATATGATTTAAGAATAGAATTGTATTTTGAGTTTGTGAGTTTTGAAATTATAATTTCTTTAAACATGCCACCTGATTTTTTTTTTAGGTACGCTCAAATTACGATTTGAGTGTAAAAAATTTGTTTGGTGAATGAGTTTTGAATTGAGTGGAGAATTTTTGATGTAAGATATGATATTTGATACAAAAACTTATAACTCAAACCACACACACAACTCAAAATTCTATTCAAAACTTAAAAAAAATTCTAAATTTTTTTTATTTAAAATATAAAAAATAACAGGTGGCATTTGTGAAAAAAAAATAAAAATGCATTGTTCTGGTCAACTAGTTGGACGCTTGCGAGGATGACTAGTTAGTCCAAATTTTTCCACCTTGGACAGAGTTTTCAAAAGTGAATGGAATTAATTTTTGAAAATCGTAAACAAATACCACACTCAAATATAATGATAGAATTAAGTTTAAAGAACTCTACCAAATAGAGCCAAAATTTCTATTCTTTTTTATTCTATTAATGATGCTTATAATTTATGATTTTTTCACTCGTTTCTCAGTTCTTTATTTCTCTCGAGAAACGCAAAAAAATTACAATTTATCAAATTAGAGAAGACATTTTAGACGTCTTAAATATTTTCCTAATATAGCATGACATCATATAATATATTTCAAAGAACATATTTATTGCTTGGGTTGTGATTGTATTCTATCAAGAAAATGATACAAAATTTACTTTCTAAACACAATGATGTGTGAAAGAGATGATTGATTGACGAACAAAGAAAACACGAGAAAGAATTACTTCAAATATTCTAATACATCGTCATATTATTTAGTTTGAAAAGTAAAATCTCACTTTTAAACTAGAGTAACACTACTCTTTTATCAAAGTTCAAATTGAAAATTAAAGATTGTTTGATTTTGAGATTTTAAAAATGATTTAAATTTTTTTTTTGTTTTTAGTGAAATTTTTTTATTTTAAAAAAATTGTTTCTTAACTTATATGGACTTAAAAAATAAAATATTTGGAAAGAAATATTAAAAAAAAATTGTATTTAGTGATTTTTTAAAATTATGTTCATATATATATATATATTTTTACTTTTTAGGTATATTTAAATTTTAAAATTAAAAAAAAATACTTGAAATAATTCAGAAAGCCCACTAAATTACGTAATAGCGCAACAATCAATTTCCAAATAGAATAAAAGTTTACCATTAGAATTTTTATTGAAATATTTACTTAAATCAGTGTGTAAAAACTTCAATCAAGATTGGAGGATATAATTTATATGTATCATAGAACTTTTTTTAAAAAAATCAAACTATTTTTACTTAATTTGTGATTTTTTTTTAATATTAAAACTCATTTGAAATTGGCTTGAATGATAAACAAACTAATCTTTTAATATATTTTTTAAGCCCATTAAGTTTTAATTGTCCGGGAAATTTTAAATAAATTATATTTATTTCAAATTTTTTTGTTTTTGGTGATTTTTTTATTTAAAATTATGTCAATTTTTTATATTTCTAGGCTACCTTGTCTAGATGAATCTAAAGGTAAAATTATTATTTTTTAAATCAAAATCTGAACTGATAAAAGTTCCACCAACAAATGATATTGTCAAAATAAACCAATCAAATATCACAATCAACTAGAAAAACTATTCAAGTATCCGCTTTATGTGCACTTAGAATTTTCAAAATTATTTAATGGGTTGAGGCCAGTAGTTGAGAATGTTATTTAGAGTTTTAATCTAATTTTATTCCTACTTAGAACTAGAGAAAGATATTGGTTGTACCAGTGACACAATCAACCAAATGAGTTGAATGAGAGTGAACTTAAGATGTTCTTGTAATCAAATTATGCATAATGCATTCACATCCATATATTGACTCAAATTAAAATTTCGGTAAAAAATTATTCAAAATTCATTTAAACTTTTTGTTTCATGCTCATATCAAATTGAGTTTTATTCATTTTTTACTCAAATGAAAAAAGATTTAATTTAAATATTGACTCAAACATCTAACAGTTTGATAAATAATACTGTTAAAATATGATAATCTCAATAAAAATTATAGACTGTTTGATTTTGAGATTTTAAAAATGATTTTTAATTTTTTTGGTTTTTAGTGAAATTTTTAAATATTTTAAAAAAAAATTGTTTCTTAACTTATATGGACTTAAAAAATAAAATATTTGTAAAGAAATATTTTTAAAAAATGTATTTAGTGATTTTTTAAAATTATGTTCATATTTTTTTTTACTTTTTAGGTATATTTAAATTAAAAAGATTTAAAAGTAAAAAAAATACTTAAAATAGTTCAGAAAGCCCACTAAATTACGTTACAGTGCAACAATCAATTTCCAAATAGAATAAAATTTTACTATTAGAATTTTTATTGAAATATTTACTTAAATCAGTGTGTAAAAGCTTCAATCATGATTGAAGGATATAATTTATTTGTATTATAGAATTTTTTTTAAAAATATCAAACTATTTTAACTTAATTTGTTATTTTTTTTGATTAAAACTCATTTGAAATTGACTTGAATGATGAACAAACTAAACCTTTAATATATTTTTTAAGCTCGTTAAGTTTTAATTGTAAGAGAAATTTTAAATAAATTATATTTTAATTTTAATTTTTTTTTTATTTTTAGTGATTTTTTTAATTTAAAATTATGTCAATCTTTTATTTTTCTAATCTACCTTGTACAGATGAATCTAAAGGTAAAATTATTTTTAAAAAAATCAAAATCCAAACTGGTGAAAGTTCTACCATAATATCACAATCAACTAAGAAAACCATAATAGCAGACATAAATAAAAAATAAAAAAATAAATAATAAATAATAAAAAAAAGAACTCAAGGTGCTATTGGTTGGCGTTCTTCTACTAGAAAACAGCTTTGAGAACATTCCAATTTACTTAAATCAGTGGGTAATATTTACTTAGAATTTCCAACAACCGTCTCCGATCTCTCTGTTGCGCCACCGTCACTCCTCCTCCGGCCACCGTCGGCGTCACTCTTCCGGCCACTTTTACTTCTGTTGCTCTCTCGGAGGCCTTTTTGTTATTCTTCTTACATCTCTCCGGCGACTCCGCCACCACAGACGAATCAGATGCCGGAACTTCGTCGAGCTCATTTCTACTGAAAATAGGGAAAACAGGCCTGGGGTCTTCACACACACAAGGGAACTCAAAGTCCCCATCATCTTCGTAGCTCTTCGTTTCTTCTTCTTCTTCTTGGACCCCTTCTTGTTCCCCGATCAGGATTTGAAAATCACAGTACTCCAATTCAAAAATTCGATCTTCCAAATCACTATTCTGGTTTCGTAGAGAGTCCACCTCCCGTTTCAGGTCCTTCACTTGTACCATAAGACCCTCTTTCTCTTCGAGTATCTTCCGTTGATCAACATCATTCTCCTCAAGTTTCTTCAGAACTCTGGAAAGCTCATCAGCTTTCTATTTTTTAATCTCTCCTTTCTGGGTATGCAGAGAATCCAGCTCAAGTTCTAAACCCCTCATTCGAGCTGATGCTTCACTCTTATGAGTCTCATGCATCTCGGTGTGACTCGCAAGTTCCCTATCTCTCTCACCCAATTTCTTCCTCAGCTGGCTAGATTCGGTGACAAGTTCTTGTAAAAGCTTTGAATTCTCACCATTCAACGTTTTAGCTTCCATCTTTAAATCACTGAACATCTTCTCCGCTTCCTTCTCTTCAGTAGTTTCTGTCGACTTCCTTTTCAAGTCAGCCACTTGAAGTTCTTGCTTAATGTCATTTGTCACCTTCTGAAACTCATTTTGCAATTTTCCATTTTTACTGCCCTTTTCCTTTGAAGAATAAGCTGAATCCGAGTCCAAGCCGGAGGAAGAAAAAGAAAAAGAATAATCTGTATTTCCATCTTTTTCATCCTTAACTAATGTCTTCTTCACTGACTTCCCACTGCAGCTGCCAAAAATGGATCGAAGAAACCGAGAAAATTTTGAGGGTTTTTTAATAGTGGATGTGGGGACATAATTTTTGAGTGACAACACGTGGCCGAGGTGTCACCGAAGTGCCAGTCGGGGCGCCATGTGTTCTGGTCATAACGCCGAGGTGATCTCGGCTAGGCCGAGATTATCTGCGAGAATACCAAAATCCGGGATAAGCGGATAAGGGACAAGAGTCCTAGAATGGGAGAGGACTTCAGTTTGGATAAAGATAAGACTCTTAGAGAGTTTATCCCAATCCTACTGGGAGTCCAAGATTAGCAGTAATCCTAAGTCCATTGAAGCTAGGCTTCTATTGGGACTAAGATTGTGTTGGCTATAAAAGAGAGACAACCCTATGGGTCTAAGGTACGCTTTTTGTATTCTGAATAAGTGAATTAAGCACTTTTGCTATCTTTGAGAGATAACTGACTTGACCATCGGAGTGCCCTCGGGTGGACGAACCACCGCCAGAATCTCTTCTTTCCGTTGTAGGTCATTGCGGGCTTAATCTATTCTGCCGATGCTCTCCAACTAAGTACTAGTTTGGCAGTGTGGTCGGAAATTGACACACACAATTTGGCGCTGTCTGTGGGAAAGAAAGGAGAATAGATGGCCAACGACGGACAAAAAGAGAAGATTGGGGATGACACTCCTATTGGGAGTGGAAAACCTGTTGACCTTAACGTCGAAGAAGACAGCTGCAACGAAGAGACTCGTGATCAGAATCACGGAGGAAAGGATGTCGGCCAGGAAGGTGATGTACCAAAGAAAACGGACCAAAGCGGGTATTACAACGAGGACGACCTTCAGGTATGGAAGGATTGATGTCTATGAAGGGACGATGAGGTAAAGGGAAGGGCGAACAAATTGGCGGACCTGCAAACAGTCGTCAATTTCATGATGCAGAACAACGTCATGCAACCACCGTTCCCGTTACAAGATACACCGATTCCAGCGGCCAAGAAAGATGCCCGACAAGATGGGCAAAAAATAGTCTCTATAGTCCCCCAGCACACTAGGAGCGAAAAACACTCTCACTGGCCTTCAAGGGAGGTCGGGTGAGGAGAGTTGAGAAGGGAAGAATCTCGAAGGACACATCGCACCAAGGAAGCAGACCCCAAAGAACATCGGCATGTTCAAAGGCAGGAGTTGTGCTTCGACGCAACTAATGGAGAAAGGTCGAAGAGGGCTCACAATGAAGCTGAGAGTAGTGCACCTAAAAGGCTAAAGTCAGGAGATAGTCGAGCTCCTGGTTGGACCAAGGAGGACCTAAGGGATTACCTACAGAGGAGGCAACAAGTTACCGAGGTAACCTCCTTGGTCAAGCCGAGAACGCCATTCTTGGTAGAATTGGACAAATTTGAAGCCCTAAAGAGGTTTAGCATGCCGAGATTCCAGATCTACGACGGGAAGTCGGACCCTAACTTTCACGTCGGTTTGTACCTAAACTCGATGGTGTTATACACCGGGAACGAGCGGTTGCTTTGTAAGGTGTTCCCCTCATCCTTCAGAGAAATTGCATCAGACTGGTTTCACAAGTTGCCGAAAGGAACTGTGAAAACCTGGGAAGGCCTGGCCGAGATGTTTGTGGCCAAGTTCGTGACGAACAAACTACAGCTATTAAGGGTAGATGCCCTAATGACTCTGAAAATTGGCGAGGACGAAAGCTTGAGGGCCTATGCCAAAAGGTACTATGAGGTATTCAACCGGATACCAGAATGCAACCAAGAGGTGGTGGTCGTATCATTTAAGAACAGCCTAAAAGATAATTGTCTGCTCCGAAAATCATTTGCAAAAACATTGCCAAAAAGTATGGAGGAATTAATGGCCAGAATAGAGAAGTACGCCAGGGCCGAGGAGGATACGCCGGGAACAAAGGCGCTGAAACCAGAGAAGAAAAACGGCTCGCCGAAGCGAGGCCGAGGTGATGGTGGCTACAATAAACAAAAAATCAGATTAAGGGCTGCTCAGGCAGTCACAACCGTATTCCGAATTCAGGTTTACAAAGTCTTGGAGAACATCTGTAATCAGCCCTACTACAGAGCACCAGCAAGGGTACCAGGCGAGTTTATGGGAAGAAGCCTTGACAAGCACTGTGCTTACCATAATGAAGCTGGACATCTGACTCAAGGGTGCCAAGCCCTGAAGACACATCTGGAAGACCTGGTGAGATAGGGCCATTTAAGCGACATGGTAGATGAAGCCAGAACAAGGGAAGCCCAGGCACCAACAGCACCACCCACACCAGCACCACAGCCACAGGCAGACGGACCTCAAGTGATCAATGTGATCCACTCAAAGGTAAATGAGAATGAGATAAAGGGGGAAACCCAAAAGGTAAAACCCCTGCAACATGTATATCAGGTCGGGAAAAAGAGACCTAGAGCAGGCGAGAGCCAAGGACCAGTGGTCTCCTTTACTGAGGAAGACCTGGAGATGGTACATCATCCACACAACGATGCCTTGGTAATATCCTTCCAGCTTGGAGAGTGCCAAGTGAAGCACATCTTAGTCGACCAGGGCAGCTCTTGTGACATCATGTATGTCAGGTGTTACAAAGAGCTTGGCCTTCACCAAGATGACTTGGAACAGTCCAACGGTCCAATGGTTGGGTTCAATGGAACGCCGACATGGCCTTTGGGAGTAGCAAGCTTACAGGTGCAGGCTGGCACCAAGAGGGTGAAGACAGAGTTCACCATAATTGACACCCCCTCCCCTTACAATGCAATTTTGGGAAGACCATGGCTGTATGCAATGGGGGCTGTTCCCTCACCATTGCACCAGCTGCTGCGATTCCCAATAGAGCATGGGATAGAGGAGGTTAGAGGGGATCAAGTGCAGACAAAGAATTGCTCCATGGCAGCAATAAAATCTACTTACAACATTCGGGAAGCAAAACCAGCAGAGGTTGAGGATGAAGACATGGAAGTCTTGGAGGACGTCGGCAAAGAGCCAATCGAGAAAAGTGAGAAAGCCCTGAAGAAAGTCCTTGTCCAGCAAGGGGACGAAGAACGCTTCTTCCTTCTCGGGTCGGGCTTGGCTGAGGAAGAAGAAAAAGAACTGGAGGTGTTCTTGAGAACAAACATCGAGGTGTTTTCCTGGACGCCTTACGAGATGCCTGACATTGACCTCGAGGTCACTTGCCACAGACTGAATGTGGATAGGTCAGCCAAACCTGTAATCCAACGAGTCAGAAGGCCGACGTTGACGCACGTTGAGGCAGTAAAAGAAGAAGTGGACAGACTTCTGGAGACCAGAGCCATTCGAGAGGTAAGTTACCCGACATGGCTATCAAATACAGTTGTTGTGAAGAAAAAGAATGGGAAGTGAAGGGTCTGTGTGGACTTCACTAGCCTGAACAAGGCTTGTCCCAAAGACAGCTTCCCATTACCCAAGATTGACCAACTGGTGAATGCAATTTCAGGGCATGGAAGGATAAGCCTCCTGGATGCTTACAGGGGGTACCATCAGATAGCTATGTACTCGTCAGATGAGGAAAAGACTGCATTCATCACCCCAAAAGGTCTATACTACTACAGAGTGATGCCTTTTGGATTGAAAAATGCAGGACAGTGGAAGTTTACATCGATGACATCGTCGTGAAGACCAAGGAACCTGAAGGTCATCTGGCCGACCTAAAGACAGTTTTTGACATCCTTAAAACGTATCGGTTTCGACTCAATGCATCGAAGTGTGTATTTGGAGTTAGGTTTGGTAAGTTCTTAGGATATTTGGTAACCAGAAGCGGCATTGAGGCAAGCCTAGATAAGATCAAGGCTATCTTAGAACTGAAGAGCCCAACATCAGCAAAACAAGTGCAGATGTTGACTGGAAGGGCTGCAGTCCTGAACAGATTCATAAGTAGAAGTTCTGATAAATGTAAGCCTTTCTTCAGCTCAGTAAAGAAAGCCACAGACTTCTTATAGATCGACGAATGCGAAGCCGCCTTGATCGACTTAAGGAAGTATTTGACCAAACCTCCAGTTCTCTCAAATCCAGTACCTGGAGAGGAGCTATTCTTATACTTGGCAGTTTCAAAACATGCAGTAAGTACAATGGTAATCCGAGAAGAAAATGGAGAACAAATGGCTGTTTCCTACGTAAGTAAAACCCTTGCAGATGCAGAGACCAAATATCTACTCTTAGAGAAGTTAACACTGGCTTTAGTAATGGTTTCCAAGAAACTGAATCATTGCTTTCAAGCCCACAAGTCTGTAGTGTTAACTGAACACCCCTTGAAGTCCCTGTTGCAGCAAGGAGATCTAACAGGCAGAATAGCTAGATGGGCAGTGGCCTTGGGCCAATATGACTTGGAATTCAGACCCAGAATAGCAATCAAAGTCTAAGTTTTGGTCGACTTCGTGGCCGAGTTCACACCAGGTTCCATCACACATCGGGCTCCATTGACCCAAGGTGTGCAATGTCCAAGTGAGCAAGAAAAAACCCAGTAGGGGACAACAGAGCAAAGGAACAAAGAGAAACTCAAGCGTTGCAGTATTTACATCGGGGACTCTTTCCGGTTGTTTGTGGATGGGAGTTCAAACCGACAAGGAGCGGGGGCAGAAGTAGTACTAGTATCGCCAGATGGGCAGATACTAGAACAATCCATTCATTTGGGGTTTAAGGCCTCAAATAATGAAGTAGAGTATGAAGCGATGATCGCAGGACTAAAGCTGGCAGCAGCCATGGAAGCCGACGAGGTAATAGTCTTTTGTGACTCCTAGCTTATAGTCAATCAAGCAATAAGGGAATTTGCAACCCGAGATGAAAGGATGTCGGCCTATGCAAAGGAAGTAGGCAGATTGGTAGCCTTATTTCAAAATTGCCGACTACAGCAGGCAAGCCGAGATGACAACAACTATGCCGATGCTCTAGCCAACCTAGCTAGTGCAATGAAGCCTGGAAAGGCAAGAACAATAATGGTTGACTACTTGTCAGATCCAAGCATAGAACCACTGAGCACAAAGCATGAAGTAATGTGTGTGGAGATGGGACCAAGTTGGATGGATACAATAGTAGTATTTCTTAAAGAAGGAAAATTGCCAGACGACTAAAAAGAAGCGCACAAGATCAGACTGAAGTCGGCAAGATTCAGTTTGACAGGAGAAGGCCATCTCTACAGAAGATCCTTTATTGGACCCCTTCTAAGGTGTGTGCATCCTGCACAGGTTAAAGACTTTCTGTACGAAATACATGAAGGAGTGTGTGGAAGCCACGCTGGGGGCAGGTCACTTGCTCATAGGGCCATTACTCAGGGGTATTGGTGGCCCTACATGCAGAAAGATGCTGAAACTTATGTTAAGAAGTGTGAGAAGTGCCAAAGGTTTGCACCCTTGATACATCAACCAACAGCAGACTTGAACCCAGTGTCCACCCCCTGGCCATTTGCCCAATGGGGCATGAATCTTGTTGGAAAACTGCCCCAAGCAACTGGACAAAGGAAGTATTTGCTGGTAGCAACAGATTACTTCACCAAATGGGTAGAAGCAGAACCCCTTGCCAAGATTCGGGACGTTGATGTGAAGAACTTCATATAGAAGAACATTATCACCAGGTTTGGAATCCCAAGAGCAATAATAGCTGACAATGGCACACAGTTTGACAACAAGCTAATCAAGAGCTTCTGTGCAAAGTTCAAAATCAAGAATTATTCTTCCACCCCAAGTTTTTCTCAAAGCAATGGACAAGGAGAAACATCAAACAAAGTTATCTTAGATGGGATTAAGAAGAGGCTGCAAGCAGCAAAGAGAAAGTGGGTGGATGAATTGCCCAGTGTACTCTGGGCATATCGGACTACGTCTAGAAGATCAACTTGGGAAGTCTCCTTTTGCCATGACATATGGCACTGAAGCAGTAATCCCACTAGAAGTTGGCATCTCTGGAATCAGAACCTCCAGGGAGTGGAGAATGGCACTAATGATGCATTTATAGCCCGAGATCTGGATCTATTAGAAGAGAGAAGGGTGAAAGTAGTAATTCACCTAGGGGCATACCAACAGCAGCTTGCCAGGGCTTATAATAAAAAGGTAAACCTACGAGAATTCCAAGTTGGTGATCTCGTCCTGAGGAAGGTCGTCGACAACAAGAAGGATCCCAGAGAGGGCAAGCTTGGCCCGAATTGGGAGGAACCCTATAGAATCATCTCGGTCTTGGGCAATGGGGCATATTGGCTTGTGGACTGTGAAGGCAAAGAATTGCCAAGACCCTGGAATACTTGCAATCTGAAGTTTTTTTTATCACTAGATTTTCTTGTTTTCTAAGTTTTCTTTTTTTTTCTTGTTATTAGCAGAAGTAATAAAGTTTTAGCTTGATCTTTAAACTTGTGTGATGTGATTGATCGGATACTTGACGATGTTTCTAAACGAAACATGACGAATAATTTAGACTTATTATATGGCAGAGTAGAACTTTTACTTGCATATAATAAAGTTGAACTAAGTTAGCGATGTTTCTAAACGAAACATGACGAATAACTTAGATTTATTATATGGCAGAGTAGAACTTTTACTTGCATATAATAGAGTTGAACTAAGTTAGCGATGTTTCTAAGCGAAACATGACGAATAACTTAAACTTATTATATGGCAGAGATGAACTTTTACTTGCATATAATAGAGTTGAACTAAGTTAGCGATATTTCTAAGCGAAACATGACGAATAACTTAGACTTATTATATGGTAGAGTAGAATTTTTACTTGCATATAATAGAGTTGAACTAAGTTGGGATAACCTGGACTCAAGTACATATCAGTCAGATTAACAAAGAGGCCGAGGTTGGTTACCTCGGCCAGTCTTTATTTGAACAAAACCTCTGCAACAAGGTCAAAGCCCCAGGCCTAAATGAGAACCCAAGTGGAACTTAGGTTCGTATTAGGGGGCAGAGGGCTGGAAAATGATGCTTGGAAGATTGGTTTAACACTTGCTGAAATTTGCGAAAAATTTACAAGTTGAAGTTAAACCGATGTCATGTTTAACACTTGTTGAAATTTAAGAAAAATTTACAACTTGAAGTTAAATCGAGATCATATTTAACACTTGTTGAAATTTAAGAAAAATTTATAAGTTACAGTTAAATCGATGTCATGTTTAACACTTGTTGAAATTTGAGAAAAATTTATAAGTTGAAGTTAAACTGAGGTCATGGTTAAACACTTGTTGAAATTTTTTAGAAAAATTTACAAGTTAAGCCAAGGTTGTAAAGTACTTGCGTACTTGCCGAGATAAAAGCGTTGGTTCATTTAACCGAGGTATATCACCCCGAGAAGATTGCACAGTTAAGGTGTATAAAGAAGAACATACAAGCATCCAAAAGAAAGGAAGTTGTATTTACATTCAAAAGAAGGCACGTCTGCCAGCTAAAAGCTTTACATAATCAAAATACAAGGAACAGAAGAAAGGAGAAAAACATCAAAACTAAGACTTTTCGGCGTCTCTGGCTGGTTGGGTCTGGAGTTCAGAAGACAGCTGAGAAGACATCTCGGCGACCCTCTCAGCAGCGAGCTCGACATCGATTTCTTGAAGAGTTTGGTCGAGGCTCTTGTCGGCAATAGGCGCGTCCGAGGTTACCTTTTCAGGAGGAGTGTCTTTGGAGACCTCACACTCCTCATCCTGAGTCAAGTCCAAGACTTGCTCATTCAGAGTAGGGGATTTGGCCCCAGCAGCTTCCTTCGTCTTCATGACCAAAGTTTCCTCCTCAGACTCAGAATCGTCTTCGGATTGGCTTGGAGTAGGGGGAAATGGCAATGGGAGGTCACCGGCATTCTTGAGGGGGGAGTCCTTGGGGACATCTATCTTTTTGAGGACAACCATTCAACCAAGGGTGAAACCCTTGTTGCATGCCTGCCTCACTTGCTTTTTGTAGTCCTCCTTGACGTTTGTTGCCCCCTTAGTGTACGCCTTTTCATCAGCAACCTTGATCTCGGCCTCTTTGGTGGCCAAGGTAGCTTGAAGCTTTTTTTGGGCCTCGACCATCTTTTCTGAGTGTCTTTGGAGACCTCACCTTCCTCATCCTGAGTCAAGTCCAAGACTTGCTCATTCAGAGTAGGGGATTTGGCCCCAGCAGCTTCCTTCGTCTTCTTGACCAAAGTTTCCTCCTCAGACTCAGAATCGTCTTCGGATTGGCTTGGAGTAGAGGGAAATGGCAATGGGAGGTCACCGACATTCTTGAGGGGGGAGTCCTTGGGGACATCTATCTTTTTGAGGACAACCATTCAACCAAGGGTGAAACCTTTGTTGCATGCCTGCCTCACTTGCTTCTTGTAGTCCTCCTTGACGTTTGCTGCCCCCTTAGTGTACCCCTTTTCATCAGCAACCTTGATCTCGGCCTCTTTGGTGGCCAAGGTAGCTTGAAGCTTTTTTTGGGCCTCGACCATCTTTTCTTCGGCCTCGATCTTTTCGGCCATAAGGACCTTGGCAATGGCCTCGGCAGCATCAACCTTTTCCTCGGCCTGATCCTTAGCTTTAATGGCCGCCGCGACCTGGTCAGATAAAGTTTTCATCTTGGCCTCAGTCTTTTTGATGGTCTTTTGCAAACCAGAGACCTCCCTAACCTTGTCGGCCAACTCCTTCCTCATTTCAAAAGCTTGCATTGAGAAGGAGTGGGCATACTGGATCGCCTAAAAGAAAATTGACAGAACAAAAGTTAGTAGAAGTTCTAAAAGTATGAAAGAATAGAGAAAGAAAAACACCAAGTGTAAGAGACTTACTTGAACAAAATGCTGGAGCATCAGAGCGAAGTTTTCATACTCATTCATCTCGGTGTTTTGGTTAAGATTGTTTGGAATGAGAAAGCCGTAGAAAGGGCGACGCCGACTTTGAGATCAGCCGCACTGTCGCCAGCTCTGACCGGCTTGTCATCGATAGTGATCGGAGGGGCCCAGGGGGCATTTGGTTTCATTGGCCCCGAGGTTGTGGCCGACTCAGACCTTGGCCTTTTTGACCGAGTGGATTGGGATGGTTCGGCCTCGGTAGGCCTCTTCTCGGCAGCGGAAATGGTCTTTTCACTCTCAGCCAATTTTGAAATTGGAAAGGTGTCCTCAATATCAATCTGAGTCATCATCGCCTTTGGCTGAGCCTTCTTCAGTCTTTTTTGTTTCGGCTTTGGTTGAGGCTGAGATGGTGCTGGTTGAGCGTCAACGGTGGTAGGGATGTCGACCAAAAGATCCTTTGCGACTGCTTTTTTGCGGCCCATCTCAGCGGTAATTGCAGTTCGGCGTCTTCGTCAGCGTTGAGATGGAGGGATTAGATATGGAGCCGAAGTTGATGGTAGCTCAGCTGGATCAGTGGTTGATCCCTGATCTGGCTGAGATAATGAAGTTGTCGGAGGTGTAGTGGTGGACGGAGCAGACTTGCTCTTTTTCTTCTTCGGAATGTCGGAAAAAATCGACTTGTAAGTCGGGATGAAGTTAAGCAGTAGGGGGGCTCTTCGCTTGTGAACTGGTAGGTCTAATATTTTTTTCAAGCCTTTGCTCGGGAAAAAGGACTTGCGGAAATCCTTTGCCGGTTGGGGAAGAGCTGCAAGGAAAACAAACATTAGAACGAATAAAAGAACAACGTATTGAAGACTTTGAAAACAAGTAAGTATAAGCACATGGCTTTTACCATTATCTTCTATGAAAACTGTTCGGCTAAGAGGGTAGAGGTGGAGTTCCTCATCTGCAGCGAACTCTCAATTCCCCGAGACAATGAAGTAATCGTCCCCAGCTTCCTTGTTGGAGTCTGGGAGGTCGGCAACAATTTTGTACTTTGTAGACCTCAGTTTGAGGTAGTAAGTGTAGCCTTTCTCTAACTTAAGGCCACACATGGTGTAGCAGTATTGGATATCGGCTAAAGTTACCCTAGCATTCTCTTGTTTTTCTAAGGCTATTATACCGTTGATAACTCGGTAAGAGTTGATGGCAAGCTACATTGGGTTCAATTTATAGTAATGAAGGATTTCTCGGAAAAAGATGTCGAGTGGGAGCCTAAGTCCACACTCTATGAAAGCTACAACAGGGAAATGCATAAAATCGATTGTAGGCATGATGGAGTCATCCTTCCCAGCCAACCTCAGAGGGACGTCGGTTGGGATGGAAAACTCCTGCCTAAAATATTCTAACTTGGTTGGGGTGTCTACCCTATACTTCCGCATACCCATGATATCGGCTTAGGGGGAGAGTATTGGATTTCGGAAGGAAGTGTTTTATAGGGGCCTGAAATACCTCGGCTAAAACCTAAATATATACTCTGGTAAGAATTTGTATGGATCTAAGGGGAATTTGCGTCAGTTCTTCCTAAGGTTCGTAAGTTCTATAGATAAATCCTAAACCTAGGTCTAGGCAAACAAGGATTGAAGGCAAGAATCTGAAAAAAAACACAGAAAAAAGAGACAAGAATGTGATTTAGAGTCAAGAACAATGATGAATCATCAAGAACACAGTGGTAAAGCTTGTGCAGGTGTGTGAGTATTCAAGAAAGGATTGGGCGAAAAACGGAATCACACAGTAAACATGCTCAAACACATGGTGGAAATCGAGGTACAGATTAAACGATCAAAAACATGAGCAAGTTCGCAAATATGACAGAGTTCGATGTAAGTCAAAGACTGAAAACCAAGAGGAACAGTGGCTTGCCAGAGAGAGTGAGGCTGGTGTGAGGATTGCCGAAGTCAGACGACGGTTGCAAAAGTGACGGAGCGGTAAAAATCTCGCCGGAGGAGGTGAACGGAGCAAGTTGCAGAGCTCGAACGCTTGAATCAATAGCAGATTTGGAAGAGTGAAGAGAGAGAGCTTGCACAGAATGGGGATGCAAAGGTGAAACGACGAAACTAAGGGAATGAAGTTTTGTTGAAACATAAAATGGCTGCAAAAAGGCAATTAATGTGCCTAAAACGACGTGCGTGTCAGACGGCGCACGCGAGAGCAATGCGACTTAGTGGCGCGTGTCGGGTACGGCCCAAAGAGAGAGAGACGCGTGGCAAGAACAGTTGAGTAGTCATGCGTGATAGCTCATACGCGTGCTGAAGCTCTTAGAATTCTCGATTTAACAGAGTAGAACCTCGGCTTGAAGGATGATCTCAGCTGAGAAACTTGAACAAACTTGGTTAATGATTTTGAGGCATTAGTGAAAGCAGACTGTAAGTTTTTGGTCATATTGAGCCGACGTATTATGACCTCGGTAATGAACGAATGGAGTGAGCTTAGCCAACGTGCTAAATGGAAGAAACAGTATAGGTTTCATCACCTCAGGATGCCGAGGTAATAGAACCTAGGGGGTAGTTGTGGCGACATAATTTTTGAGTGACAACACGTGGCCGAGGTGTCACCGAAATGCCAGCTGGGGTGCCACGTGTCCTGGTCATAACACTGAGGTGATCTCGGCTAGGCCGAGGTTATCTGCAAGGATACCGGAATCTGGGATAAACGGATAAGGGACAAGAGTCCTAATGGGAGAGGACTTCAGTTTGGATAAAGATAAGACTCTTAGAGAGTTTATCCCAACCCTACTGGGAGTCCAAGATTAGTAGTAATCCTAAGTCCATTGAAGCTAGGCTTCTATTGGGACTAGGATTGTGTTGGCTATAAAAGAGAGACATCCCTATGGGTCTAAGGTACGCTTTTTGTATTCTGAATAAGTAAATTAAGCATTTTTGCTATATTTGAGAGATAACTGACTTGACCATCGGAGTGCCCCCGGGTGGACGAACCACCTCCGGAATCTCTTCTTTCTGTTGCAGGTCGTTCAGGCTTAATCTATTCTGCTGGTGCTCTCCAGCTTAGTAATAGTTTGGCAGTGTGGTCAGAAATTGACACACACAGCGGATTGTGGTGGTTGTTGAGAAAAAAACAACTTTCTGATCCATTGTAATTCTTGGGAAAAAAGACAGAAGACAGAGATATAGTTCTTGGGAAAAAAGACAGAAGGAAGATAGAGATGTAGAGATTGTTACACAACTTTAGAGAGGGAGTGGCTTTTATTGTGAAAGGTAGTTCATTTTTTTCCATATTCTTGGCTTTTATCCTGAAAGGTAAGTTCTTTTTTCCATATAAAATTGGGGTATCAATGTGGAAAGTATTGACATTTCCATTTCATCTTCATTTCCTTAACTTTCTCTCTCTCTCTGTGAGTGTGTGTGTGTGTGTGTGTGTGAGAGTGATGAAATTCATGATCAACATTTCTTAAATTGCAAAGTAAGCTGCGTAGCTAACATTTTTTGGAGGTAATGGGAGATGAAATTTCATTGTAGTCATCCTATTGTGTTATTGTGTTGAAAATAAATTAAAATAAAATTGTTGATTTGCATTGATAGTGGAGTCAGATAAGGTAGGATTTGTTGAACTTAATTCAGACCGTTCATCTTTTAATGCTTGTCTAGTAGATCATCCATGTAAGAAATTAGTGTTAATATAAGGGCAATTTTTTTTTTTGGTTGATAATTTCATGAAATGTGAGAGTTTTGGTGATTTGGAGAGTTATTGATTTGTTCAATTTGAACATTATGTGGAATTAGTACATGGGTTTTGTGATCAAAAATTGCAATTTATGTTTGAATGCTGAGATGGGTTTTTCTAGTCTAAGGTAATAAAATCAAGTGCTAGAGAAAAGGTGGATATGAAGTGTAATTTTCTAGTCAAGGTAATACAATCTTAATTTTATTGACATTTCCATTTCAACTTTCATTTCCTTCACCAGTACATTTCCATTTCAACTTCATTTCCTTCACTAGTAACTCTGTGTGTGTGTGTGTGTCTTCAACACTTCTTAAACTACAAGTTCTCCATTGCAGACTTTTGGGTGGTTTTTAATTGAGTTAATATTACACTCTGGCCCCTTGCATTTTTTATAATTTCACTAAAGTCCTTTCACTATCAATTGTGACAATTAATTTCTTTAATAGTATATAAAAATATGCTATCAATTAGTGCTTTGATGTCACATGTATTGTACTACTAGTCAAAAGACTTGTTTTGGGCATAAGTGTGACAAGGAGACAATGAATGTGTGTTCAACCTCCTAGGCTCTAGTCTTTCAATTAACTCGTTTGAGACTCTCTCTCTCTCTCTCTCTCTTGTGTATTTATTAATAATATGCACACATTAGCTAGTTATTCGTGAAAGTCACCGCTCTGACATTGTTTTAGAATGTATTTTTGAATGTTGGTCGGTTGTAAATCTCGATTCAAAAATTAACTCTGAGAAGTGACCAGTAAGTTTGTAAATATTTTTTTCAAACAGTAAAATTCGATGGATGGGTCATAATGGCCCTGTTTGGTTCAGTTTCTTGCAAGTTAAAATCTAATAATCAAAAACAAAAGTTAAAAGTGCATCTTCCTTAGCATTCCGGTAATTAGTATTTTAAACTATTTTTTTTTTATAAGCTATAATTGGAAGTAACACTAAACACTCTGTCACGCAATTCCAAAATAAAAGAAGCTATCAGCAGAGCTTTATACACTGCATTGAACAAGGCCAATAAAGTGCGTATGCGCGTAACGTGTTCTACCCTTCAAGTGTATCTATATGTATGTGTATATGTGAATGCTAACTGTATCGTAGTGTGATCCTTCTTAGTAATGTAGAATGATATCTCTATACTTTTGTAGTTTTGATCAAATTGTTTAGTTTGGTCACTTATTGTTCACCGTCGAGGGTTTTTTTCTTTGTTATTTTTCAGAAAACTTTAGTTTGATTGATTTTTAGTGGTCCATTTGTATCAAAGAATGGATTTGATGTCTGGGTACAAGGTATTTTCTGTCATTAGTCTAGGTACAAGGTATTTTCTCTCATTAGCTTGCTATTCAACAGTGTTTACAGTCATCTTTCAATATGGATTTTGTCACAGTTACTTTTTCAATTGATAACTTCTCATTATTATGTATTTGGTTTATAATATACATGTCTTGGAATCAATTTTCAAATTTGTTGTCATGGTAAGTTTCGTTTTACTAATCTTATGCTTACACGTGATTAATTTACAGAATCGTGTACAAGGGGTTGTTGGGCTTGTCTTTGGAAATGAGAATTCTGCCTCGAGTGAAGATAGGTAAATTGTTGATTTATGTTCATAATAACTATTGCTATAGTGGTGGATTTTGTTTTGTTGATGATTCAAAATATTTATGCAATGCACACCACATAATGCACTGATTGGAATTCAATTAACAGTAAAGCCATGTAGTAAAAGATTTGTTTAATTTCATAAAATTTGTAATGTCACATGTTGGTGGTATTGCTCCATCCCAACCTCAACTAAAGACTCAGTGATGAAGCAGTGAATCTCTCACCTGTGGTTTAATTATTTTTCATCATCAACTTGATTCATTTTGGAGTTTTACATATGGTTATTATGTGTTGATCCAACTTCTTGTGAACCATTACTTGGTTTTATTGAAGAAGTTGGACCATTTGTTCATTTACTCATCAGTGTATTGTTATTTCTTTCTATACATAATGCATATTTTCCAAATTTGGATGTTGTAACTAATTTGTGTCATGCCTTATTTCAATAGCTATGTTGAACACTTGCTCGACCGTATAAGTAATGGTGTGCTGGTAGGAGATGGGAGGACTGCTATTGCTGAACTTCAATTTGTTGTAGCAGAAAGTCGTGCTGCCCAGCTAGCTTTTGGGGCAATGGGTTTACACTTCTCTTTTGTTGGATAGAGTGGCATTATTTGGAGCATGCTCATCATGTATAATACAATTCATTAAATTCTGTTGCAGGCTTTCCAGTACTTTTAAGTGTCTTGAAGGAAGAGCATGATGATGTTGAGATGGTTTGAAAGCTGCCATCCATTCTTTATTGATTTCAGTGTCTTTTTTATTTTTTGATTTTGTTCTTAATTTGAGAAATAACATTTTCTTTGCCTTGAACAAATGGTGGTTACTAGTGACATTATTGGAGAAACTAGTAAATAAATTTTAAGGTAAGTGGACCAATAAAACTAAGTCTTGTGTCTTGAAAAATAACTTGCCAGTTCTTATCAGATAATGTTACAGATGGAAAATGTTTAGAATTAGTCTCTTCCACATTTCCTCTTATGTGTATGATCTTTTTTTTTTATAAAAAAAGTTCCCCATACTTCCTGCCCCCATTTTACTGTACAATAATAAAATTAGTGTTTTCATGGTTTGGATGCTTGAAGGTTTGTGGTGCTCCAGAAACTCTTGTGAGTGCCTTAAATCTAATTGATCAGGCAAAAGCTCTGAAGAATGAGGTTTAGCCAACTTTGATGAACACTGATTTGCTTTCTAGAGAAGCAGAAAGCATTTCTCTTCTTCTAAGTCTGTTGGTGAGAGTTCCCACCTTGAACAATTTATTTATTGAATTTGCTTGGATTATGCATATTTTTGTACAATATATTGACTTGTACCTTGGTAGTTGGAGGAGGATTTCTACACATGCTATTACACACTGCAACTATTGACAGTTCTTCTTACGAATTCTCCAAATAGGTATTCTTTTTGTGGCTGCTTTCTTTATGTTATATTTTATTTTTGGATTTACTAGATTGTGCTGGGGAAAAATATATTGTTGCGTTTCTCCTCAGGTTACAGGAAGCCATTCTGACTATTCCTCGTGGAATAACTTGGCTTGTGGACATGGTAATGGATCGTGAGGTGCGAAAATGGTTGATTGCTTGCTTTATTTAATTTTTATGATTTCAATTTAATTTTATTTTTCTAAACGATTGTAATAGCCTGCTTCTTAAGAAATTAGATAGATATGCATGATAAATTGAAACTTTCACGAGCTTTGTGAATCTCTCTTCTTTTTTTTTTGGTACATCGGAATGGAAAAGATTCTCCCTTTCAAATTCCCTAATACTGAGTTTTTCTCTTGTTTGTGAAATATGTTTATAATTGGAATTTTTTGTTTGGGGACTTTTCTTAATTGAATTTTCTAGGAAGGAAAAAGCCCAATCTTTTGGCTGTTTGTGCTGTTCTTGATATTATTGGATCCTAAAAAATGTGTCTTACAAGTTATACGAAATAGGCCCTGTTACTTTTCACTTAATTGACCCATGAAGCTGAGGTGAATTTTTTACCTCCCATTGTCATTTTTCTTTATTTTCTTTCTTATTCAAAAATAAAATCAACTCATGATTTTGTTTTCCTACTAATAACTGGTTGAAATATTCTTTGTAATTGTAGGAAATTCAAAAGATTCTAGTCTTTGAAGGTGCTTTTGAGAAGATTTTTAGTATTATTAAAGAGGAAGGGTGTTCGGAAGGTGTTGTTGTTCTTCAGGTGATTTACTGAATTGATTCATTTACATGTGTTATGTTAGTTCTGTCGTCAGTCATAACTTTATACTGATAAGCCATTTGTTAATGCATGGCCTTTTATTAGATGCAATATGCAATTTATGCACTATCTTGTGTCATGTACATTTTATTGTGCCATTGTCATTTTATTTTTTAGCAATCTAGGTGCAATTCAAGTTCAAGGTGCTTGTTGTTTAAGATTGCTTTGTGTGAACTCAGGTGCCTCTACATGGTAGATTATTTGTTTTACTTACCATAATTTGTTGGGAACCTTGCATATTTGTATTCAACATTAATTTTGGAAAACATTTATGTAAATGTTCTGGTGTTCTACAACAAATAAATAGATTGTGGATTACTTTTCTGATAAACAAATAATTAGATTGTGGATTTCTTTTTCTTCTTTCATTTTATCAGAAGTCCTATAACATTTATTTTAAATTCTCTCATTTATTACATGCTTTGTCTGGATGGCTTGTCTCTTTGTAAATTCTCGTGTGAACCATCTAGTCTTTTTCGTGACACCTAAGATGATAAAGACTTTAATAGTATATAAAAATATGCTATCAATCAGTGCTTTGATGTCATATGTATTGTACTACTAGTCAAAAGACTTGTTTTGGAAAACACTTCTTTAGCTTTGGCGATAGCCATGACCAATTATTAATGTCATTGGTAATTTCTCTGACATGGTTGTCACTGAACAGGACTGTTCTAGTCTTTTTCGTGACACCTAAGATGATAAATACTTTAATAGTATATAAAAATATGCTATCAATCAGTGCTTTGATGTCATATGTATTGTACTACTAGTCAAAAGACTTGTTTTGGAAAACACTTCTTTAGCTTTGGCGATAGCCATGGCCAAATATTAATGTCATTGGTAATTTCTCTGACATGGTTGTCACTGAACAGGACTGTCTTGAATTGTTGAACAATGTCATTCGTAACAATGCGTCTAATCAGGTTTGTAGGCCTTTTGTTATTATTTTTGTTTTGACGCGTACACATTCCTTCACTACTACTAACCATGGTCTGGGTGTGGTGTAGGTATTGCTAAGGGAGACTATGGGCTTTGACCCTGTGATATCAATTTTGAACCTTAGAGGAAGCAGCTACAGTTTCACCCAACAGAAGGTTAGACACTCAGATTTTTAGAACTTTGTTCACTTCTTGTAGTTTAAACTGTCATGTATGTGCATGGACAAACATACACATGTATGTGTTATCACTGAAACCTTACTGGCCATTTTTTGTTGTCTTTGAACCAATATGATGCCAGTAGACGATAAGCTTTCTTGGTGCTTTAGAGACCATCAGTTTGCTAATAATGAGAGGTCCAGAAATTGACACTGAAAAAGATGTCAATAGGCTGACCAATAAAGCAGTCTTGGTTCAGGTTTGTTTCAAAATAAGTTATTTGCTATAATGAATACCTGAAAAACCTTATAATTTTGCAAGATTTCTCTCACTGGTCTATGTATATTATTGGTTGTAGACAAAAGTTTTCGACCATCTTTTAATGCTAGGAATGGAAAGCCAATGGGTTCCTGTTCCTGTGCAGTGTACGGTAAGACAACATTCTTTTTCTTCTTGTGTGTGTATGGGTGTGTGTGTTTTAAAGAATACCCTTATAATGAGATATCATAAAGTACACCCTCTTGGATGCCAGGTTACTTAAATTACTTGTACGCTTTACTGGTGATGCAGATTGTGCAATCTGAGTTGTGTCACTCATTTCAAAGAATGTTAAAAGCTGGTGATTATTACATCTCCATTTCTTGTTCATAATATTTAATGGAAAGCGAGAATATAATTGATAGACCATTAGTAAATACAAAGTCCCTTCTAAAGGTGTGTTTCACCAAATACTCTTTTTCCTGGTTGAGGGAAAACAAACATGGACTTGGATATAGCTTGTGCCATTCCAATAAAGTACTGCAAGTGAGTCTATCCTGTTAAATGACACTGTATAAAGCTGTAAAGTAAATGGTAAATCTATGAAATACCCATCATGTATGAGAATGATTGATGTTCCTAGGAATTTTGCTTTGATAAATAGGTAAAAAAATGACAGTCTTCTCTTATGGTGAACTTTTAGGCACTTGTTTGCAAGAATAGCCTGCTGTGGGTGATGTACCTGTTCTAAAATAGCGATTCCACAGTTAAGAGCATGAATCGAGTTGGAATTGCATTTCCATCAAGATAAAATTGAGGTTCCAATTGTGATAGGGCCATTCTCAAGCATATGAATCCCAAAGATACAAATGAAAATCAATGCAAAGTAAATAAATAAATAATACCAAAGCAAAGCCACCGGGGCAACTGAGATGAGACCATTCTCAAATACCTACCTAGTGCTAGTTTCCTATGTCAGTGCTCTTTAGAGAAAATAAATAAATAAAAGGTTAGAATACCGGCTAAGTATATCAATAAATATATACCCTTATGCACGTAGTTGGGCTCAGAATTATTTATTTATTTATTTTGACTCCTTGGACCATAGAAAATGCTATTTTCTGCTTATTACTAAATGGCTTATTTAAGGCGTATAAGTCTAGCAATAGCTAATAAAGTAATTAAGTGTTTTACTAACTTTCATGCTTTTTTTCTCAGAATAGAGATCTATTAATGAGCTTTATGTTAAAATTATTGCATGAAATAAAACGTATGATCATTAACAACCATTTACTTATATACCAACAAAAAGAAACTTCCTAGTGCATCAACAACTTTAAAAAGGTCCAGAGTCTGTATAAAGAATTTCCAGGACTTCTAACATGCACAGAAGCTTTTTATTTATATCAGGCACTTAGATGCATCGGTGATCTGATTGCCAGTCATACTAAGAATCTTGATGCCTTGGCAAGCAAAGTTCTTTGAGAGGAGCCACAAGTAGAGCCTGCACTGAATTCTATCCTTCGAATCATCTTGAGTACTTCCAGCATGCAGGAGTTTGTAGCAGCAGACTATGTTTTTAAGTGCTTTTGTGAGGTTTGTGTGGGGCATATTCATTTTTTCTTATTTTTTTTCACTTCATGAACTTCTCTACTGGATTGAATTTCTCAGTCATATATACAATTGGATTTGATCATATATATTCTTTCATTATTTCCTATTTTTCCTTTTTTTAATTTTTTTAATTATATTTAAATGGTTGATTTATCGTATTTGTCGTAAAAAAACCCTGATGGTCAAGTAATGCTAGCATCTACATTAATCCCTCAATCGCAGCCAACGACTCATGCTCTGCCTGAGGAGGATGTGAACATGTCATTTGGAAGGTCTGTTTGTCCTCCTCTTTGCAGTCAGTACCTTATTTAATTATTTTTTTTTGAAGTGTAAGGGAATATTGTGTTTCTTGGTTGGAAGATGTGTGCATTTATTCAATTCTTTTTTTTAATTATTTTTTTTATTTTTATAACTGTAGTTTGGACTTCCTGCTTCTGATGATTAATTCTTTGAAGAATTTGTTTGTGGCAGCATGCTATTACATGGTCTCACTTTGAGTCAAAATGATGGTGACCTTGAGGTAGCATTTACTTTTCAAATCTTACATTTATAGATTAAAGACATGAACATAATCACATAACATACATCTTTTCTATTCTTTTTTTTTTCTTCTTCAAGATGAGGATACCATTCTACATAACTAGATAGTGTTCTGCGTTGTGTCTTCTGACATTGTGTGCTCAGGTTTTTTTTTATGAGTTGGGTACGAGTCAGTTTGGAGTATTTAATCCTCATCGAGTATTCTTGTGCATTTGGAACGATATAAGTAGGAAATTATTGTTGAACCCTCAATTCTCAAGATGTGCTTCCCTTGCTGCAGGGCACCTTTCCTTTTTAGGGGGTAGGAGGAATTAGCCTCTTTTCTTGTTGATATTGTTTGCTTTGGTTTTAGCCTTCGATCTTGTTGTATGTCCCAGGTGTCCAAGGGCTTTTCCTGTTCATCTTTTCTCAATGAATTATTTTTTCATAATAAACTCTCTTTGAAGCCTTTTGTTTTAAACTAGGATAAGTATCTTGCAAAATTCTCTCTAAATGTTGTCATCCTTAGCAATGGCAGAGCCACAAAAATAATTCAGAAGGGACACTTGGGGTGTGTTTGGTAACGTTTACGTTTTCAGTTTATATTTACAAAAATTTTATAAATTGATTTTTGTTTATTTTTATAAAAACATAAACTACAAACGCGTTTGGTAATTGACAAAATGTTTAAAAAAATTAAAAATATAAAAAGAGTGAGAAATGGTAAGTAATGGCAAGTGGCGGCGGAAGACGGTGATGGAAAGTGGTGACGGTGGGTAGTGGGTAGCTGGTGGTGGTGGGTGGGTGGGTGACGGTGGCGGGTGGTGGGTGGTAGCGAGTGGGTGGTGGTGGCAGGTGGGTGGGTGGCGGATGGCGGATGGTGGTAGCTGGGTGGTGGGTGTCGATATCCTTGGCCCTAAGGAAGAAACGCCCGTACTCAAAACTCAAAACTCAAAACTCAAAACTCAAAACTCAAAACTCAAAACTCAAAACTCAAAACTCAAAACTCAAAACTCAAAACTCAAAACTCAAAACTCAAAACTCAAAACTCAAAACTCAAAACTCAAAACTCAAAACTCAAAACTCAAAACTCAAAACTCAAAACTCAAAACTCAAAACTCAAAACTCAAAACTCAAAACTCAAAACTCAAAACTCAAAACTCAAAACTCAAAACTCAAAACTCAAAACTCAAAACTCAAAACTCAAAACTCAAAACTCAAAACTCAAAACTCAAAACTCAAAACTCAAAACTCAAAACTCAAAACTCAAAACTCAAAACTCAAAACTCAAAACTCAAAACTCAAAACTCAAAACTCAAAACTCAAAACTCAAAACTCAAAACTCAAAACTCAAAACTCAAAACTCAAAACTCAAAACTCAAAACTCAAAACTCAAAACTCAAAACTCAAAACTCAAAACTCAAAACTCAAAACTCAAAACTCAAAACTCAAAACTCAAAACTCAAAACTCAAAACTCAAAACTCAAAACTCAAAACTCAAAACTCAAAACTCAAAACTCAAAACTCAAAACTCAAAACTCAAAACTCAAAACTCAAAACTCAAAACTCAAAACTCAAAACTAAAAAAAAAAAACTCAAAACTCAAAACTCAAAACGGAAACACATTTTTTATGTTTTCATTTTTTGGCCAAATTTATAAACTAAAACCATTGATTTATAAATAAAAAATTTTACCAAACAAGTTTTTATTTGAGTTTTTAAATTTTTTGTAAATATAAACAGAAAACTGAAAACGTAAGTGTTACCAAACGGTATCTTAGTAATTAAAATTTTGATTTTTTTTTCTCATAATCAATAACAATAGATTATAATTTTTAAATTAGTATTAAGCACAAAATCTTAAATTTTTAATATAAAAGCTTTAAAATTTTTGTTTTTACAATTGACCTTGTGAAAAATCAAAATTGGAAATATATGGTGTTACTTATAACTAGTGTATTATAACCAATGCAAAAGAGTCTTGTATGTCTAATGATAGATTATATAATAATATGTAAATAATAATGATACTACATCATCATCGATATATGGTATCACTAACCAATAGTAAAATAATGCATAGAAGGTCAATCTTACTTGTCAAATATAATTAACAATTCAATAATTTCTCATTTTCGTAGTGGGGTTAAATATGTTTACATGTCACCGTTGCACTGAATTTTTTTTATGTGCCTTGTTGTAGTTTCTTCATTTTCAATCAAAACAACCATCATTATTTTCGTAATTTGACAAAAGTCATTAAGTATTATTTCTATATAATTTTTTTTATTTGTTAATTATTTTCCTTATATGTAAAAAAAAAAAATGAAAAAAGAATTGCAAAAAATGAGGCCCCCCCTACGCGCGGACCCTTCATACCTCCGCCACTGATCCTCAGGCCTTTTTTTCCCTTATTTTACTCTAGTTTTTGGGCCATGGCACCATATGCCTTTTGGCTCGTAAGTATTTATCTTGATTGTACAGAACAAGGTTTTGTTTTTTTTTTTTTTTATTTCTTGGTGCTTTGTCTGTGAGATTTATCCAGAGAATGTTCTGAAGTGCAGACTTGCTCCAGAGCTGCTAGTGTTCTTTCTCATGTGCTAAAGGAAATATGCAGTGCAAGGAGAGGGTATGCTATCTCACCTTGTTTTTTCTTCTAGTACTATAGGGTTAGAAAATGTATGGAGAACAACTGCTTCAGAATACTAGTTATCTTTTAGGGTCAGATAATATACTAAACTTGTTAACATTCCCCCCCTCCTTCCCATCTTAATGTAAAATTTACTGCAGGTTTTATGAATTGAATTAGAAGAACCTACACCATCTTTAGGAGCCCCAGAGCCATTATTGCATCGTGTAGTGAAATACTTGGCTCTTGCTTCTTGCATGAAAAGTAAAGAAGGAAAACCGAATGCATCAGGGAATACATATGTACAAGCAATTATTTTGAAACCGCTAGTCATTTGGCATTCAGATTGCTCGAGTGTGGTGCAGTGCTTCCTAGATTTACGTCCTCATCTTACATATCTGCTAGAGTTGGTATCAAATTCAACCACAATAGGGTGTATAAGGGGGTTAGTAGCGGTTATATTAGGAGAATGTGTTATTTATAATAAATCCAGTGGCAGTGGAAAGGATGCTTTTACCATAGTTGATGCCATAAGTCAGAAAGTGGGGCTCACGTCATACTTTTTGGAGTTTGAGGAGATGCAAAAAAGCATAATTTTTTCTTCTGCAAAACCGACTGAGCCCCGGAAACCATTGACAAGACCTACCGCTGCTAGTGTGGCTAAGATTGAAGATGTCGAAGAGAATGAGGCGAGTGATTTGAAAAATGAGGATCATCCGATGTTTGCTTCGATGTTTGATGCTCAGTTTGTTGACTTCATCAGGAATTTGGAGGCAGATATTAGAGAGAGCATTGTAGATGTCTATAGTCATCCAGAGAGCAAGGTGGTAGTAGTGTCAGCAAAATTGCAACAGAAGGGTTAGGAAAGTGATGGAGACTATGTTAAACGGTTGAAATCATTTGTAAAGAAGCAGTGCTCTGAGATAACGGTATGGTTGTATGAAATTATTTGCATATATATATATATATATATTTTACTTATATTTTGGCTTGTTTATGTTTTTCAAAGGATCTTCTTAGTCGCAATGCGACCTTGGTTGAAGACCTGGCCAAGATTGGTAGGGGTGGTTCATCCCAGCCTGAGCATAGATCTAGTGAGGGCTCAGAAAGAGTCCTGTTGGAGGCACTCCATAGAGATCTTTAAGAGGCATCACAACGGCTAGACACGCTTAAAACAGAGAAAACCAAGATTGAATCCGAGGCTTCGATGTACTGTAATTTGGCTGGTAAGATGCAATCCAATCTGAAAAGCTTGTCTGATGCTTATAATAGTCTTGAACAGGCAAATTTCCATCTAGAAAAGGAAATGAAAGGTTTGAAGAGTGAAGGGGCAACACCTATTCCAGATGTGGAGGCTATAAAGGCAGAAGCAAGGGAAGAAGCCCAAAAGGAGAGTGAGGCAGAATTGAATGATTTGCTTGTATGCCTCAGGCAAGAGCAGAGCAAGGTAGAGAAGCTGAGTGTGAGATTGTTAGAGTTGGGTGAAGATGTAGACAATTTACTTGAAGGAATTGGTGATGATATTGGGCTTCTGGAAGATGCTGAAGTCGAGGAAGACTGATAGTACTCATGGGTTGATTATGTTGATCTTTTGTACATCTTTAGTGAGTTGTACAGTACTTATAGTCTCCAATTGTTTTTAATGATGTTGACATAGTTGAATCTAAATTAGTTATTTTTTGGGATTGTCTTTTGTTGGTGGAAACATGATGTGTATTTTATTGTTGAAGCCTGAAAGAAAAAAAAAATTGAAATTAATTTCGGTTAAAGTTGAATTCGTTATTTAGGTTTAGCCACTTTCAGTTGTAACTTGGGAGATTAGATGTAATTTAAAAGAGTAAATTATCTGTTTAACTAGTGTAATTTAATTTAAATTTTATTTTGTTTCTTATTATTATAAGGAAATTTTTTTTTAAGGTCCCTAATAATAATAATTTAGAGGATAAAGGACACCAAAAAAAATAGTGATGCATCAGGTCCCTGAACAACATGGCGTGCGTTTTTAATTATTTTGTGGACCAAAATACCCTTCCCAAAATCAACACAAAAACGAAACTCATTATGACGTCTGAGTTCCATTTCGAGCATCCAGCATATTCACGAACAAGAGAACAACAACATTAGGGTTTTAATGTCATCTTCACCATCGACATTAGAGTTTCGTTGTCTTCTGCAAAAATCATTCACATTCTTTCATCACAAATTTCTCTGACCCCGTTTTCACTGTTCATCATCATCTCAGTTCATCTTCGTCACGCCGCACCTTCATCTTAGGCCATATCAGCTCGTCATTCAAGTTTCATCCTAACTCTGGTAAGTTTTTCTACAATACAACTAAATTTTCTCTGGAAACACAGTTAATTGCATTTTATATTAACCTTCCATAAATTAGGGTTTCAATTTCGTAATAAAAAGCTACCTGAATTTGAAAAAAGTTATTTCTGTGTGTTTGAACTTATTCTTGAACATGTTTGTGTGATTTTATCTGTAAATTTCTCTAATAGAATTTCTCTGGTTTTTGCTTGATGTATGTTTCTTCTTTCAATTTTCTCTGGCATGTTTATTTTGAAAAAAGCAGTTTTCTGTGTTTTTATTTTATTCTTGAACATGTTTCTGTGATTTTGTCTATAAATTTCCCTGCCCTGTAAATTTCTTTGTAATATGTATTTTTAATTGGAATGTCTATCTTTCTCTGGAATGTCTATTACTCTCTTATCTCTGTCTAAGTTTCTCTGGTATTTATAATTTTCTTTGACTACATCACATCACTTTCCTCCGTTGTGTGTCTCTATCATGCTTAATTTTCTCTGGCATTTTAATATTATGGACCGGAATGAATGTTTCTTCTTTGAATTTTTTCTGACATGTGTATTTTGAAAAAAAAGTTATTTCTCCGAGTTTTGATCTTATTCTTGAACATGTTTCTGTGATTTTGTTTATGAATTTCTCTGCTTTGTAAATTTCTCTGGAATATGTATTTTTCTCTGGAATGTCTATTACTCTCTTGCCTCTATCTAAGTTTCTCTGGTATATATAATTTTCTCTGACCACATCACATCACTTTCCTCCATTGTGTGTCTTTATCATGGTTAATTTTCTCTAGTTGTGTATATAAATTTCTCTGACATTTTAATATTATGAATTGAAATTTTCTCTGGAATGGAAATTTCCTTAAGAATGTGTAATTTTCTTCGGAATGTGTATTTTTCTTTGGTATGTTTTTTTTGTTCAATTCTTGGTTTCAATGTGATGTAATTTTCAGTGGCATGGTTACATTACTTTGTTTATTTTATCTTGCTAATTGTGAAATGGAAATTTTCTTTGGCTTGCCATGTTTACTTTTCTCTGTCATTCATTTTCTCTGGTATGTTTACTTCTATATGTAATTTTGACAATTATTGAAAATTTCTCTCCCATGTTTATGATGCTTTGTTGATTTTCTCTGACATTTAATTTTAAATGTCCAACTTTCTCTGGCATGTCCAATTTTCTGTAATTTTTCCTTATCTGTAATTTTTTCTGACATCTCCAATTTTCTCTTATCTGTAATTTTCTCCCTTATCTGTAATTTTCTCTAACATGTCCAATTTTCTCTGGCATGTTCAATTTTCTCTAGGATTTAATGTTGACATCTTTATGTTTTAATCATTGTCTAGAAATGGCAAAACCTAAAAGCAGCAAAACACCGGAAACACCAAGTAAGAAACAGAAACTCTCTCAGTCTTCTTATGAGCTAAGATGAAAAACTAGCAGCAAAACACTGGAAACACCAAGCAAGAAAGAACAACTCTCTCAGTCTTCTTATGATCTAAGATAAAAAACAAGCAGCAAAACACCACAAACTCCTCGCCAAAACACATAAGTCCAAGGTGATGAAGCAACTAGCATCCAGATGAGTACCCAAACTTCAAAAGACTTAAGCTCAAGGGGAAAAAAACCTGTTAAACTCCAAAGAAAGAGAGCTCACTACAGCATTCAATACTGATCCAACCTCTCATCTGTTGTCTCATTTTTTCAAACACTTAAATTCAATTCAAACTAACTTGTAGAGCTTCAAAAGACCCCATTCTGGTATTTGATCCAAGCTCTAACCACTGGAAGGATGGATCCAAGGAAATCTAGGAAATTTGATGATGATGTAGTTGCAATAATCCAATGTTACAATAAAAAAACAAAAGCATTCACAGTTGGTAAAAAGAACTCGACCTTTACAACAAATGACATGACCTTGATTTTTGGTTTGCAAGGAGGTAAATGAGCCATGCCATTAAGATACTTTAAAAAGCCAAAATCTGCATTTCTAAGGAGAAGATTCCAAAAGGACACAAGGCTCACTGGTCTTGTTCTTAAAAATTCCTTGGTCAAAGCAATGAAAGGCAAGCAACCAACTAACTTCAAAGATGTAGTAATCATTGTTACATTGTATTTGCGTCTCACCTTATTTTTTGCAACAAGTGGGAATTCAATAGGATGGGTTTTTATAAAGTATGTGAAACCTCTTGAATCAATGAAACAGTATGATTGGCCAGAAGCAATCACATCAACATTGATTGATTCTATCATAGCATTGCACAAAACTCCAGAAAAGTTACGGGGTGTGTCGTTGCAATGCTGGTAAGTATAATATTCATTCAAATTTCAGTTTTCATACTTACAAATTTGTGCGTATAGAAAAATTTAATTACTTTAATTTTCATCACAGTATTGGCTATGTGAACATGCAAATATCATTGACTCGGAAGGCAGTAACACAACTGACTTCCCAAGATGTGCCAAGTGGAACCTGCAAACCTTGACGAAACACCTGCAGAAGACACCAGTCCACTCTCTTGCACCTCGACAGGTTAGATTTCTATCGTTATTGAAATCTCAGTGAAATTTCAAAATTTCTCTAACCACTGCTTTGTTTCCCTCCTTGTGCATTGATTGATTAAGATCAATTTTCTCTGAACTATCAATTTATGTTTTCTTTTTTGGTTACCACTGGTTTATTTCTGCCATTGTAATCAATTTTCTCTGCAATCCAAATTTCTCTGACCACAATTGTAACACATTAACTTATATGCCCTGATTGATTTTCTCTAATATCTGAATTATGTTCTTTGTCACATAATTTTCTCTGGCCCATAAAATTGTTTCTCCTTGTGTGTAATTTTCTCTGCCCATAACTT
>NW_021027993.1:253399-278399 GCF_004153795.1 Camellia sinensis
CATGCTCAAAATGGCAAAGTTGCCAAAGTCATTCTGGGCTGAAGCCGCCCGAACAACCTGTTATCTCATCAACAGGTCGCCTTTAGTCCCGTTGAATTTTGCGATACCTGAGGAAGTCTAGTCTATAATATTAAAAAAAATTATCAAGCCGAGCCGAGCCGAGCTCGAGTTTCATTAAAATTAACGAGCCGAGCCGAGCCGAGCTCGAGCTCAACAAAGCTCGGCTCGGCTCGGCTCGGGTTGTTTACAGCCCTAATTGTAACACATTAACTTATGTGCCCTGATTGATTTTTTCTAATATCTGAATTATGTTGGTTGTTTCATAATTTTCTCTGGCCCATAAAATTGTTTCTCCTTGTGTGTAATTTTCGATTTTTTCTAACTTATGTGCCTTGCATATTTGATAAACACTGTTTATTTCTACCATTCTAATGAATTTTCCCGGAATCCAAATTTCTCTGACACAATTATAGTCAAACATTAACTTATATGCCTTGATTGATTTTCTCTAATATCTAAATTATGTTGCGTGTTTCATAATTTTCTCTGCCTCATAAAATTAACTCCTTGTCTGTAATTTTCTCTGGCCCATACAATTTTCTTTGAAGTTTGTTTCCCATTAGTATCATTTAGATGAATTTTATTTTCCTTATATGAATTTTTTCTCTCAGTGAATTTTGTAACATTTCTCTAATAAAAGAGCCTCTTGTTACAAATAGATAACAAGGAGCTAGTCAAAAACCCATCAGAGGAGTTCTGTCTAGGTAAAAAGACGAAGAAAGAATAAAAAAAGGCAATTGTCAAATTCAAGGAGACATTACAAGATCCATCTGAAGAAGGAGGGAATGAAGAAGCAGAAGGCAACGTAGAAGAATACGAAGCCATCAATGGACAAGAAGATCAAGCAAGCAGTGGAAAAGCAGAAGCCAGAGAAGAAAGTGAAGCAATAGAAGCAGAAGACAAAGAACAAAATGAACAGAAAAAGAAGACAGTGAAGAAGAAGATGAACAGCAAGAAGAAAACAAGGAAGAAAGTGATGAAGAAGAACGTAATGAGTCGATGGACCAACAACGTGATAGCATTTGTGGCTCAACAATACATCAACCTCAAGAATCTGAGGAATCAAAGGATGCCCAAATTGCTGATCTACGTCAAAGACTAAAGGCACTTTCTCATTCTCAAAAAAGAAGAAGAGAGAAATTAGATTGAATTACTTGCTGAAAAGAATATTGCAATAAGAACCTTGACATCACTTAACTCAAAACTTCAAGAAAGAGACAACACAATCCAAATGAAACTAAGGATGTTGGAGGTTAAAAAAGAAGACGATACAAAAACAATTCAACAATTGAGGTATTCAAATTCAAAGCTTGAAACTGAAAATGCTAAATTGCATGAACAAGTTCAAGAAATATCCATCCAACTAGCAACATAACCATACCGAACACCAACACAACTTCAACCACAAGGTCAGTCAAAATCTTGAGCCACAAAAAGTTATGTCCTTGTGTCAACATAACTTAGAGAAATTTCTATTTATTATAATTTTCTATGTCATTGGTAATTTTCTCTGGAAGTTATATTTCTCTGAACACATTAGTTTCTGTCGCTTATTTCTATTGATTTCTATTGTTCATTTGATTTTCTCTGTCTATTTTCTTATTCGATTTTTGGGGCTTGTTTGATTTTCACTGTGTATAGTTGGAATGCAAGTGGAACAACAACCAACAACTCAACAAGAACAAATGGCACACAAAGAACAACCGAAACAAAAGACAAAAGTCTATGGTAACTGAAAAATATTGAATCAAATAAATTTACATATTGAAATATCATCTGTTACTTCAGAAAAATTTTACTTTTACTGATATTTTCACTGTCTACAGTAAAAAAAGATCCGACATCAATGATAAAAAAATTAAAGGCAAAAGAAATGAAGGAAAAATAGCACGATCCAGAATTTCAATATCCCAAAGTTACGAAAGTGACTAGAGGTTCAAAACAAGCTGCAAAGCAAACTGAGCAAACCACGAAGGACAAAGAAGTACTTGATGCTGATGCGTATGTCTTGCTTCAACCTACAAGCATCAGAAAATCTTGGGTCTTTCCACAAACTCTACCGATTTCAAGATTGATAAAAGATCATGTAAAAGACATCTTGCAGCACATATCAAATATGTCTGGACTTGAGTAAGTACAACAAACAAAATAGAAGATAACAAACAACAAATTACAAACTTATATTGCATTAACAACAATTAAATCCCTTCTTTGTCATCTTGTAGGGCTTTAATTTGGATGAGTGAGTTGAATCTCATTACCTTCGAAGACACTGGAAACCTAATAAAGCAAAAAGAAATTGCCAACAATGTAAGTCTTTCATCAAAATTTCTCTACAATGTTCCATCAGCCTTCATAAACCAATATTACAATTATAAATCATATTTTTCAGGTCATTAATGGCTATGGAGAGATCCTTTTTGCTGACCAAATGAGAGAAAGACAACAACCAACTTCATTTTTTTTTTCACATCCATGAGCTTAGTATGTTACTACTATTTTATTTGATTTTCTCTGGATTTTCCTTACTACTTTCTCTTGTTAAGATACTTCTTGAAGCCAGTTGTGTCACTAGTCTAATTTTCTCTAGCTAGTTGTGTGCATTTAAAATTTCTTTGTGTATATTTCTTAAATTCCTGTCATTTCAACTTCCTCATAACATAATCATTTTTTGATTTTCTCTGACCACAGAATTTCATCAAGATGACAGAAAATCAAGCTTTTCGAGTGTCCTTATTTGACAAGTATATTGAAATAGCATGGAGGAACTACAGGTTCCTCCATTTCCCGATAAATACTAGAGATAATGAGAAGTCCACACATGAAAATCACTGGACCTCGCTTGTCTTGGACAAACAACACAATTTATGGAGGTTCTACAACTCACTGAGGCCAATGAGAGATGATGCAGAAGACCAATATATCAAAGATGCAAAACAATTGGTAACGAGTGCAAATTTCTCTGATCCATCGTAATGTTTATGTGATGATAATTTTCATAGAATCCCATTGATTTGTCTGTAAATTTTTCTGTTATTTAAAAATTATTTTTTTGCAGTAAGATTATGTGGAGAATTTTTTGAAAACTTGCCTTGAAAAAGAGGCTCAATCACAACCCTCTTTCAAATTGATAAACTCACAAAACACAAGTTACGACTTTGAGTATGTCAACAATGCTCCACAACAAGAAAGTGATTTGTAAGTTTCATACATCTATAAATAAGATAATCTGATTTGCATGTTTCTTAAAACTAACCATACCTATAATTTGTATGCAGTCTGGATTGTGGCCTCTTTGTCTGCTATATAATGAAAAAATATAGCAAGCATGAACCTATCAGCTCCAAATTGTCCACACAAGAGATAAGGTTGATGAGGGTAGAACTCATAGAGAGATTTGTGACCGAAGTTGGCCGGTCATGGACTGAACCAATTGAAATACCTCCAGAAGAAGAACCAAAAATGTAATAGTGAAACTAGTGAAAGGAAGACAATGTACATATCCACACAGAGAAAATTGTCTCACATATATGTATATATCCACACAGTATTAACCATTCAATTTTTTGTTCATACATTAAAGGAATGATGATGCTTGACAAATATGTATATATCTTTTTTTGACTAATGTAAATTTCATTTTTTTATTTTTATTTTGACTAATGTAAATTTCATACCTATCAATGGTTAAATATATATATATTTTTAATTGTGATTGTCAACACAATCCACATAGAGAAAATTGTCTACAAAAATTTCTCTGGTATGATATTACCAGAAATTCACAGAGAAATTTAACTCGTATCGTCCCAAGGGGATGCCTATATGATCATGTAATCTGTAGTGCTTTGTGTTGGTACAAAACAATCATCAAACTCAACAAAACACAAAGCGCACAATAATTTTCTCTGCTATTGAAAAATTTCACTGGATGAATTTGAAGTTTTAAAACACAATGCCCAGATAATTTTCTCTGCTAGTGGAAATTTCTCTGGATGAAATTGACGGATTCGAATGGTGAATAGAAAATGGAATTTCTGAGTTGTGAATTTCTTTGGGTTAAGTGATTTGGAGAGGGGGAATTTCTATGGGTTATTGAGGAAAATTTCTCTGGCTTTGAGAAAAATTTTTGAGTTGAAGTGATTCTAGATAAATTCTTCTCTGGTCTAGAGAAATTCTCAACTCAGAGAAATTTCAAAAGAGCTTAATTTTGTTTCTTGGTTGTACTTAGTGCAATAATTTTTTATATGCTTGTCTGGTGTGCACATTTCTTAAAGTGAGTCCAGAGAAATTTCAACAAACACAATGCATACTGTAATTTTCAATGCTATTGGCAAATTTCTCTGGATAAATGGGATCTCACAAAACACAATGCAGATTTCAACAAACACAATACCCATAGTAAATTTCTCTCCTACTGGCAAACTTCTATGGGTAAATTTGACTGAAATGAAGTTACCAGAAATTTACAGAGAAATTTAACTCGTATCGTGCCAAAGAAGATGCCTATATGATCATGCAACCTGTAATGCATTGTGTTAGTACATAATAATTATCAAATTCAAAAAACACAATCCACATAGTACTTTTCTCTGCCATTGTCAAATTTATGTGGATGAATTTGAAGCTTCAAAACACAATGCACAGAGAATTTTCTCTGTTAAAGGAAAATTTCTCTGGATGAATTTGATAGGTATTACAAACCCACTGCCTATAGTATATATCAACAAACACAATGCACACTTTAACTAATATTGAAAAATTTCTCTGGATGAATTTGATTGATATTATTTTATACATTGTCTAAAAAATACATTTCACAAAACAAAATACACAAAGTAATCATTAAATGTATTATTCAATCAATAAAATGTATTATTCTCAACTATTTAACAAAGGTTCCTTGCATGTCCTCTTATTATGGTGACCAATACTTTCACAATGACTACACTTAATCACCCTTTTAAACTCTCCAGTAGAAGCAATTCTGTTCTTCTTCGGCCTCCCAGTTGGTCTCTTGCTCAATGGAGGTAAAATCATAGCATCTTCAATGCTACACACAGGTTTTTCAACAATTGGAACTGGGCCAATTGAAAACGAGTATGTTTGACGATACATATCAGCATGAAAAAATGGTTGAACAAATGAATTCAAATTCTTTCCACTTTTAAAAATTGCAGCAACAGTATATTGACATGTATACCCATTTATTTCTCATTTTCGAGATGAACAAGTTCTCAACCCAAGATCAACCATAACTGAAGGAAAACAATGCACTTCAAAGACATTATCAGATGATAAACTCACATTCCATGTCCTCACATCTAAGAAAGACTTCTCCAATACACTATCCATACGAGGACAGAGAACTTTATTCCATTTACTAGAGAGCAGCCTCCTATCAGACCTCATATTTATGATTTGCAACCGTATCATGTCCACCAAATTTGTTATTGGCAAGTGCCGAGCTTCTCGTATTCATGAATTGAATGACTTAGCAACATTTGAATACATTTCACCATAACGTTTTCCCTTAAAATATGCATCACTCCAATTTTCATACGGTAAACTTCTCAAGAAAACATTTACAACGTCTCCTCCCTCACTTTTTAATTCATTTAACTTGAAATGAAATGATGCCTTTGTTGGTGCATATGCACATTCTGAAAACTTAGACACAATCGTCTCCCTAACCGAATTTGTGTTTCCACATGACAACTTATCCCTCAAATTTCTCTTTAGACGTTCAAGACAAAATCCATGAAAGCAGTTAGGGAAAAACTTAGCAATTCCTTCCACAATACCGCAATGTCGATCTGATATGAAACTTATCACCCTTTCTAATCCCAATACTCCACATAAATGTTCAAGGAACCAACACCAATTGTCTTTATTCTCAGCATCAACAACAACAACAAAAGCTATAGGAAAAAAACCTACAAAACAAATAGGAACAAGCATATTAGATATATACATGCAGAGAAAACTAGAACAATAAACAACCGGAGAAATTTGACACTGCCAACATCCAGAGAAAATTCACACATTGGCAACATCCAGAGAAAATTGACTTAGCAACCAACTACAGAGAAAATTCACACAATCAGAATATCCAGAGAAAATTCACTTAGTGACCAACTATAGATAAAATTCAAACATTGGCAACATCCACACAAAATTCACTTAGTGACCAACTACAGATACAATTCACACAATGACAACACCCAGAGAAAATTCACACACTGACTAAAATCTAGTGAAAATTCTCACAGTGGCCACAACTATAGAAAATCCATACAGTGGCCAAAACCAGAGAAAATTGAAAGTGTCAGAGAAAAATCACATTCACTCAATTCCTACATGTATAGAAAATTCACATACTTAGATAAAATTAGATATATTTACAATTATCTTCATTCCCATCTTTCCCCGTTGCAGCAAGCATAACTCCTTTGTATCGTCCTTTCAAAAATGTTCCATCAAGAAAAAGCAATGACCGACAATATTTGAAACCAGCAATGCATGCATGAAAAGCCACAAACACTCTTTTGAAACGCTTGTTATCTTCAAAATCTAACTCAAAACAACTACCTGGATTGTTCTTCAATGCCTCATCAAAATACCACCGTAACTGATCGAATGACAAACAAGAATCCCCATATGTACTACATTTTGCTTTTTCAACCCCTAACCAACCACAGTTATAACTGATTGAGACCCCATACTTGTCTTTCATTTCTTTGGCAACATCCACTGGACGAGTTAAAGGTTTTGCACTTACCTCTTCAAGTATTAGCCCAGAAACTAAGCTGGATGTCATCCTAACATGTTCACTAGTACGAACTGCTACATCGCACGTATGTTCATTGTTCAAAGTTCTTATGTAAAAGAACGCATTTGTTTTTTCAACTGAAGCATGTACACGCCACATGCATCCCCTTAATTCCTTATATGCACATTCTGCTATAACCCTCAGCTTGTCATTTTTAACATACGTAAACTGAAAGCCAACCTCAATAGCATACTTGCATAAAACAGTACGGAACTCAACCATACCACCCTCAAACTTTTGTCCAACACTCGCAATATTATTTCGCCAACCAGCTGACAATAACACCTTTTCTTGGTGAGAACAAAACTTAGAGAGTGAATTCCTTTCAATATCCACCAGCCTATCACATTCACCATCCACAACATCTATCCAATTAGACCCCACTTTATCCTCTTGATCAGAAGTACTATATCTAGTAACTGAAACATCAACTATATCAACACCACGCGCATAAACAACCCTTAACATATTCAGAAAATCAATATCATTTTGAACCATACAATTTGGATGGCCCACAATAGAATATGAAATACACATCGTCTCAGGTTGCAAATTCTCCCATGTTTTATACAAAATGCCAACCAATTCCTCAAAATTTAATCCGCATGAAACATTAATGACAATAGTATCATTCCCATATTTGCACAGCAATAACACTGCACTGTCCATCAAAACTGAAAGAAAAAAATAAGACAAATAATTTGTTCAACATAAAAACAATTCACAAGAACAACATAAAAGTCTAGAGAAATTTCTAATAATTATAATTTTCTTTAGATTATAATAACAAGCTTATAATTTTTTCTGGATTCAAATAAAAGTCCAGAGACATTTACAAACTTATATTCACCTTCAAGATAACAAAAACAAAATCACAGAAAAATTAATGAATTTAGATAGAATCACAGAGAAATTTACTGCTAATTATTAAACACAATCATAGACAAAAAACACACGGAAAATCTGTTATAAAATTATAAGCTTCTTTGTGATTTTCACTGAAGTACAAGCTTACAATTTTCTTTGCGTCATTCTGCAATATTACACTCGTATCAAAATCCAAAGAAATTTACAAACTCATATACACCTTCAAGATTCCCTAAAAATAGTGCACTGCCCATCTAAACTGAAAGAAAAAACACAAAAAATAACTTTTGCTCAGAGAAACAAAAGCTTATATTCATTTTCTACAAACTTATAATTTTCTCTGAACTACAAACTGAAAATGAATAACAAACTTATAATTTTCTCTTAACTACAAATAAAAGTCCAGAAAAATTTAAGAACTTACATTCACCTTCTTAAATTCAATCTGCACTAGAAACTAATAATATGTCTATATGAACTTATAATTTTCTCTTTCATTTTTGTTGGATTATAATAACAAATTAACAATTTTCTCTGGACTATACCAACAAAAGTGTAGAGAATGAAATTTCTCTAGTTTAAACAAATTTCTCTGATTTGAAAAAATAGAGAACAAAACTTATCATTGATCAGCATGTTGATGAAAAACAGAGCATGAAAAATGAATTATGATCAGCATGCTGATGAAAAACAGAGCATGAAAAATGAACTCTAAACATCAAAATCAACCACACTGTCAACACTCTTTGAAATTGATCAAAAAACAGAGAATGAAAAATTAATTCCAAAAATAAAAATCAACTCTATCAAGTTGGCCTCTGTCTAAAATTGATTAATAACAGTAAATGAAAAATCAACTCCAAAAATCATAAACAATTTTACTAAGCTAGCCTCTCTTTTAAATTGATCAAAATTGAAAACAAAAACCTAATGCAAAAATACACTCAAAAAACTAATATGAAATCGGAATCCTTACATAAAATTCAAAACAAAAATAAAAAATTCATGTGGAATCTCTATCGAAACCATACCTGATTCAACTCCATTGCAAAACCTATGCGATCAACACACTATAACACCTACACGATCGTCGTAATCTCTATCGTGAAGTCCACTGCAACACTTGCAAAATCCCTACAAAATTCTGACAAAATCTCTACCGTGAAATCAGTTTCAAAAATCTCATTGTGAAGTCAGCAGTTTGCCAAAATCCAAACGATCTTATGTTATAACGAGGGTAAATTAGGTATTTCATAACATAAAATAAAGTTGAGGGACCTTAGCCATCATAACATATTATTGTGTACCTCTCCTTCTATTAAAAGTTGGAGAGGAACCTTAGGCTAATTTTTCTTTATTTTAATTTAAATAAATAAAATATTAGAAATTTCAAATATTTAATCAAAATGTTTACCATATTTACATAAGTGTGAGACCCGCCACATCCATAAGAATATTTGATAGAATTCTTTGCATCTCTAACTTGCTTTTTAAATAATGTGGTTTGTACACTTTCAGTTTTAATTTGATTATTTTGTTAAAATTAATGAATTTGTTACACGTGTTAGTCTTTTAAGATGTTTGCATAAAAAAAAATTGATGATTATTTAGAGGGGGACAATCAAATTAAAATTAGACTTAACTAATAAGGATTAATTTATTTAAATTGAAACAATAAGAATTAAAGTAAAATTTTGATCAACCAAAGTAAAAAATTGCAATTCACCCGTTGTAAAAATAAGAAATAATTTTGGCCTTTTATTAAAAAGAATTGTTATTCTCTTTATATAAATATAAATATAAATACAAATTTTATTTTTATTTTTATAATTTTATGGCGTCTAAATTTAAATTTAAGCCTAGTTTGACATAATATAAAAAATTTAAAAAGTTAAAAAGTCATTATCTTATTTAAGTCACATCATCTCATTTAAATCACATTATTTCTCTATCACGTCACTTTAAATTCAATCTATATTTTACGTTTTTTAATAAAAAATTAAAAAATACACTTATTTAGATTATCTCAAATAACCCTTTAGTGCTGTTTTGGGAACCTTTCCAAAACGCTGGGTTCTCATCCCAAAAATCAAAACGTTGGAGTGTAATAAAAACGCTGAACCACCGTTTGGGAAGAGCTGGAAACACAACTTCTTTGTTTTACCAATCTACCCTTTAGTATGATTCTCGAACGCACACACTTGCAAAAAAATAAAAATAAATAAATAAATAAAAAATTATTAATTGTTATTTGTTTAATAAAAAAGTTGATTGAATAATATTTTTTTGGGGTAAAAACTAAAAATCAAACCCATATTAGGGAAAAATAGCAGTCAATTTGTGTCTCCACATCGTGGAGTGCGATCCCCGAGGGAGACTCTCCATCTCTTCGATCGGTACTCATCTGATTCAATCTATATTTTACGTTTTTTAATAAAAAATTAAAAAATACACTTATTTAGATTATCTCAAATAACCCTTTAGTGCTGTTTTGGGAACCTTTCCAAAACGCTGGGTTCTCATCCCAAAAATCAAAACGTTGGAGTGTAATAAAAACGCTGAACCACCGTTTGGGAAGAGCTGGAAACACAACTTCTTTGTTTTACCAATCTACCCTTTAGTATGATTCTCGAACGCACACACTTGCAAAAAAATAAAAATAAATAAATAAATAAAAAATTATTAATTGTTATTTGTTTAATAAAAAAGTTGATTGAATAATATTTTTTTGGGGTAAAAACTAAAAATCAAACCCAAATTAGGGAAAAATAGCAGTCAATTTGTGTCTCCACATCGTGGAGTGCGATCCCTGAGGGAGACTCTCCATCTCTTCGATCGGTACTCATCTGCAACTCCGAGCACTAGTGTATGATCTTCTTCTCTCTCTCGACCTGTATGATCTTCTTTTCTCTCTCTCTCTCTCGCTCTCTCTCTCTCTCTCTCTCACACACACACACACAATTTACTATTGTGTTCTAAATTTTTGTTCTTTATTATTTTTGATTCCAGTTTTTTCCTTTTCCAAATCCTACATTTTTGCTCTGTTATTGCATCCTGTGCTGTTATTCCTTTGAATGTTGCTGAAAAATGCTATCACTGTGAATTTTTGGAAATGTATTGTGACATCTTATGTGACTGTTTGTCTTGATTTCTGCGAATGAATTTCAACATTGTGATTTTATCGAAATGGATTTGGGCATTGTGAAGATGGAAATAAATGTTTTTTCAGCTGATTTTTGTTGATGTTGTTTGGAAAATTAAAGAAAAAAGATGAAAATGGAAAAAAAAGGAGTATAGAGAAGATAACAAGCCTCGGGTGTTACTCTTGGGTATTGTTATAATCGGGTTTTTGATTGTCGATAGTTTTTTTTGAAGATGGATGGCAGGGTTGTGTTGAGATTTTGCATATGATCAGTGGAAATGCCTATGCCTATTATTTTTTGATTTGAACTCATTGTTTAGATCCAATTTATAGAATCTCTGAAATGTAGCTGAGATTGACTGATGACAGCCTGATCTATCTCTAATGAGTGTTTGAATTGCTTTGGTTTGTGCTTTAGATATCCTAGCTTTTCTCCCAAAAATCGTTTTTTCCCCAGCAACTGAAATCTGATCCACTGAATTCATTTGGTTTGATTTGACAATCAGGAGAAATGCAATTCTTTGGAGGGTCAGAGATCAGTCCATCACCGCCGGCACCGACGGTGTCGGGAAACAATGCTCACATGATGTACGTGTTCAATAGGAATGGGGTGTGCCTACTTTATAGGGAATGGAATCGTCCACTGCACACCCTTAATGCCCAGCAGGACCACAAGCTCATGTTCGGTCTACTTTTTTCCCTTAAATCCTTGACTGCAAAAATGGATCCAACAAGGTTTGTTTTGCTTCTTCAAGTTTTGAATTTCAAACATAATATGTTTGCGTGAGTATTTTGATTTCCCATAGAAATTAAAAAATTTCATTTGATTATATAAAACAGAAAATATTTTGGTTGTGCAAAGAAAACTAATAATTTGACATGCATATGCTGTTTGTTTTGGGATCCATAAGATGGTATTAGAAACACTATAAGTGGTTCTAATGCCATATGTGATATGTTGATTCCTATAACAGAAAACTCTTCCTGTATCATCTATTGGCGTTATTAACTCCATATCTATTCTTAGCTTGGAGATTGATTAAATTTTTGTTGAAATAGGCATTTGTTTGTTAGACATATTTTGTTTGGTATTGGAGTCTCACACTGTAATAGATTCATGATTCATCACTTGTTTGGATTTGGAGCTAATTTTTTCATTGAGGTCCAAATGTTGTGCCAGGCATTGTTTTTAATTATTTTGGTTGTGGTTGGTGTTCAATGATTGTATGATTTATAATTACTCTTTTGGACAGTGCGGAGAAGGGAAATCTTGGGGTGCCTCAGTTACCTGGACAAGGGTGTTCATTTCACAGCTTTCGTACCAATACGTACAAACTCAGTTTTATGGAGAGTCCATCTGGTATAAAGGTCAGTAAAATATTCATTTACTTATCTTGCTATCACACGCATGCAATTAGTGCAATTGTGAAATTTCTGTTGAAGCGGTAATGTGCTTCAACTTGAATGATTTCCATTTGGGGGTTTTTATCAGAAAAAGTTGTGGATCCACAGGAGTTATGTTGAGCTCCCAAATATGGATGTGACTATCACGTGATGAGGTCATATGAAAGTCTTTGATAAGAAAACTTGTGTTCTCAGTGACATTAATTGATGTATTCAATGTAATGGCAACGTGGTGCTGTGCATACTTTAGACTGGAATGATAGGATTAAGGTCATTAAGATGTCTTGTTTGACGTGACAAGTTAGTCCCTTATGCAAGAAAGGTTTTGTTTTGAATTTTTACAATGCATTATACTTAAAATTGAGAAGTTTTTGATTTACACGAGACTACTTGTAAGAGCACGACACTGAAAGAAAGAATTCACTTCACTTCACTTTAGGCTCTCATTACTAATTTTTGGTATCTGTGTAACCACACAGTTCTCATTGTACAACTACATATAAATTTGTTTGCAGATCATTCTCGTCACTCATCCCAGGACTGGTGATCTAAGGGATTCCCTGAAGTATATTTACAATTTGTATGTTGAATACGTTGTCAAAAATCCACTCTATACTCCAGGAACTCCAATCAGGTGAGTGATATAAATTTTCTATCTTATTTTTATCATTGTGAAACACTTATATGATGACCTATTAGCTAAGGGTTTTAAATGCTGCATGACACCTCGGAGATTTTCTATGTAGAATTTAATTTGATTGGGCTGTTGTCCTTGACGGGTGCCTTCTACCATTTTGGAGAATAGTTTTTGAGCAAAATATAACCAAATAGAGAAAATATTGGAAGGATTAATTTATTCAATCTAAAACAAGTTTCATTACTGACTAGATTTAACCTGCTCACATTTTTTACCATGCAGTCATTGGTCTTTTCTAGCTTGACACACATAAATAACACTCCTTTGTAAATGAAAACTATTCATCAAACTTCATAAACGGTTTAGCAAAATTTTCTGGCTTGACACACATAAATAACACTCCTTTGTAAATGATAACTTTTCATCAAACTTCATAAACGGTTTATCAAAATTTTCTACTTATTTTCTTGATTAGAAAGGGTATTGAAGCTTGCTATTTGGTAAAGAATGTAAAATACTACCCAAAATTAGAAAGATGGTAGACATAGTTTGCTTTAATATATATATATATATATATTTTTTGATAAGATAAAATCTTAAAACTTAAGGGGTACATTGTAAGAGAACTTTAAAGAACTACGCCTTTTGAATTTCTTGTGTAGTTTTGATAACTAAATAAATAATTATATATATATATATATATTTGCTTTTTCAAAAGTTTATTTCCAAAAATGATGTTGTGGAGGGCACATATGCCTGAGAATATATAATATTAAGGGCAAAATCCACTTTAAGCCCTAGTAGATTGACCTTAGAGCACTTTACCCCCTGTTATTAAAAAATATTCAAAGAGGCTTCATGTGGTTTTGACCATTTTGCACTTTACCTCCTTACTGTTATTAATTCAGTCAAAATTGATAGAATTTGTACACAACCCACCACTTTTGGAAGTTGTTAGGCAAAATCGTAGTAAAAGGACAAACTTGTCCTTATTTCATGCTCACAAAAGAAATTTCAAAGTTATCTAGGAATTGTGAATAATCTACAAGTGATGATTTATGAGTTGCATATGGAGGTCAGTAAAGGTGAAACTCAATCTTGTAAACAACAGTTGTCCCAACAAATCCATCGGAGACAACATCACATACTGTTGAACGAATGAGAAGTTGCTGGTGCTGCCAACAACTGGATGATCAGGCTTGATGTTATGCGTGCCTCCGACAATGGAAATTGACCCTTTCTAGTGTTGTTTCATACTCAGAGAGTGATCTTAGCCACTTCCCCAGCACCTCCTCCCTCCTTCCCAGTCACCCCATCCTCACCTGCTATCTCGACTCTTTCCCTGCCACCCCCCACCCAACCTTATCCTCCACCTTACGCCTCCCCCTTTCCCGTCCCCAGTTTTTGCAGCCACCTCTTCTCCCCTTCCCCATGACTCTGTAGATCTGCAACTCGGAGACAAATTGGTTGCCTTATTTCTTGAATTTGATTTTTTGGTTGCTGCTAGAGTTTCCAGGTTCCTGAAATGCAGCATTTGATTACACAACTAGAATTTTTTGTCATTTTTCTTGTAATTCTTATCAAGTAAAATATTGAAGCAACAACTCCTTGTTCCTAAGTTATACTCATGCTGCTCTGAGTGTTTCTGTAGGTAGAGTCTGTTAGAAATAGAAAATGGAACAGAATGTTGAAATTCTTTAAATCACAATGCCTTAACTGGCATAAGAAAAAATGGTGTTCTTAGCTATGTATTGGAAATTTATTTATATGTTTACCATCAAATTAGATAAGATCTTCATCAGAAATTCTTAAGTGCAATATTTATGTGATTATATGCAGTGTATATATAAAGTTGGGTATATATATACAATCTTTGATTTATATGGAGATATAGACAGAGGAGAGAAGATAGGAGAAGACTGGTATTAAGGTCATTCTATGTCTTTTGTTAATGGTGTTAGTATTGCATTTTAGTTCAAAAGCACATGGGAGCAAAATGACTATTTTAAACGACAGGGGGTAAAGTTCTTCAGGCCTGAACTGTTGGGGGGGTAAAGGAGATTTTGCTCCAATATTAATTTTCCCACCCATCGTGTTGTTAAACATGATCTTCTGTAATTGTTGTCTATATGTCAATGACAAACTCTAGTACAATATTTCTTCTCTCGAGGTTATTATGATGTCCTCTTTTCTCTAAGCATGCTATGCACGAACTAAAATGTACAAGCCACTAAAAGGCCACAGGTATAGGTCTCTTCAAGTTATAAATAAACTGTGATGGGCAAAAACATGGGAGAGATTAGAAATTAGGAAACATTCTTTGAAGCATCTTTATTGGAAATTGGAATCAAAATTTCCTTTTGTCTGCCATTTCAGTTGGCTTGCAAATTGAAATGTTCAGGAGACATCCTGGAAACATAAAAACAGCAAAATATATTTTGGAAAGACATGGAAATGGCTGGAAACACAAATTTAAATCTATTTATGAATGGTTAGTGAAGTAATTGAACTGAATATGTTTAAAAACTGACACATTCCGCATATGATAGGACTAGGCTGGAATTGAGGGAGTAAAAGCTAGTTCAACTAACAAAATAGTGATTGAATTTTATTTTTTTTCACTAGTAAAATGCATGTATAATTGTAAAGTTGGTTTTCTCATGTAATCCTTATTATTGTTAGCAAATGTTGTACCATGAATTAACAGGCATGAACTCTATCTAGACATTTTTTTGACAATTTAAAAGTAAAGGAACAAACTTGAAGTAAAACAGTTTGCAATCTAATGGCAAGTAATGTGGGAGCTGAAGTTCAATTCAAGTTAGCCCTTTTTGGTTGGATGTGGCTTGGAAGATTCTAATCATTGTGGAATGAAGGGTTCAGTCCAACATGTGAAGGGCAAGTCTTCTAGGTTGTTTCATTATTTGTTACCAGACACAGTTGATCTTCTGAGGATATGTTTTTAGAGTTTGCAGATTCTATGGATTTTTGAGTCAATCAGTTGATGTATTGGTGTATAGGTTTTACGTGTATGTAGTGTATAGGTTTTACGTGTATGTAGCTTCTGTATGTGGGTTGCGCATACCCATGTTCTTTTTTTTTCAATTAATTAATTAAATTAACGAAAATATACCAAGTTGGGTTACAAACTTACAATAATTAACAACTTACTTGCACTTCCTCTTCAACAGACTTCAAATCTCAAATTCTCATCCTCTGAGAAAGGTTGTTGAAGTTATACTTATCCTAAAAAACAAGGTTATTCCAACCATAACACCGCAGTTGAGTTTTGACCAAAGTCCATCCCATCTAACCTAGCCCACCAACTCCTGCTAGGCTATGGATCACTCATAGAAGCATGCTATTCCAATTGTAATTCTTCCCTAACTTAGATCTTCTCCCATTGGGTTTTTCTTTTCTTACTATGTGGTCGCAACCCATTGGTGCCTTTCTAAAAAAATAAAATAAAATGTAACCTAACAAATAAAAAGAAAGACTAGTTCTTTTTCTTGTCCTTTTGAATAATTCTATGGACACTAACACTGTTACTAAAAGGAGGAGGTCAAATATGATTGGTTGTCAAACAAGCAATGTTTCTTGAATATGCAACTATGTTACATGGACTCGGGTGCAGGTACTTGGTGCGGGTGTGTATCTGGAGGTCGGACACTTTAAAATTAAAAATTGAGGATATGTGGATATGGATCCAAATTTGGATACGGGAACGGGGTTAAAATACATTAAATGGTTATTTTTAAAATATATTTATTATATGAAGATGAGTTTAAAAAAGTTAAGGAATATAACAAATCTTGTTAAAAAAAATAACAAATAAATAATAAATAAAAATTATAAAAATTATTTTAGACATAAAATAAATTATATTATATATGATAAAATAAATTATTTTAATTTTAGGCATAAAAATTAAGTTATTTATGATGTATTATATTATATAATATTTTTTTGGGTGAATAATATTATATAATATGAATAATATTATATTAATATAGTTTATATTATATATAATTCAAATTATATTAAAAATAAAAGTGAGACAAATAGAGGATAGGAGAAGAGAGAGAGAGAGAGAGAGAGAGAGAGAGACACCAAAGGGGAAGACGAAGGAACACAGTCGATTAACTTCGCAGATCCATCAAGCTTTGGAGATCGATCTTCGACTTCGACTTCGACTTTGCATGGGTCTTTCGATTTGGCTCTTCAACTAGGTCATATTGAAGTCGACGATAAGGTTTTCTGTTTGCTCTCCTTTTTCGTTTCTTCTATCCGTTTCTAAATAGCCGTATCCCTATCTCTATCCCGCACCCGTATCTGCATCGTGTCGACACAGGTACCTTTGAAATTTCAAACCTTGTAATGTAGATATCCAATGATGTTTGTACACATGCTTTTAGTAGGATTTTTAGTGCATGTAGCATTGCTCTTTTCTTTTACGCTTATAAGTTTTTTTTTCGTAATGCGTTTTTCTCCAAATTAATCTGGTATTTTCCACCTCAAAGAAGTTGAAGATGTTTTGTTACCTTTTGGGGTTCTATCTTCTAATCTTTCCCTTTATTTTCTCAAAAAGTATATTAATAAGACTTGAATATTTGTTGTGTCCTCGTTTCTTGGAGATGAGAATTAAATGAATTGGACACGTAGAGACATATCCGCACCCGACACCCGAATCTAAGTCCATGTAACAAAGGTTATACCACATCTCATTCCTTTGGAGGTTCCAGTATTAGGTACCTCGTATGGTTGTTGGATAGCTGATGACGAGTTATATAGATGTACCCATCTCTTGCTAAATTGGTCAATTAGTTGTACATGTATGATGTATGGGTTTTGGAACAAGCATTTTATGTTAATCAATGGTCTCCATGGACTGTTGTTCGGTATATTTCTTAGAAATTGTTTGGAGAAGAAGTTTCATTTTTTGCTCCTCCAGTGTAGTAGTTGTTGATTCTAATCACATGTAGCTGTACTTGCTGGTGCAGATGTGAACTATTCAATACAACACTTGACCAGTATGTAAGAGGCCTTGGATAGCATCACGGTATTATGCTGCTTCCATTCTGTGATTTATCCACTATTGCTCTGTTAGCAGAATACACTCGATACTGGCCTTCAGTCAGTATAACAGTACATTTTGTTTCATATGAAGGCCGCCAAAGCTACTTCGTTGAATCCATTCCCATTAATCATTTCTGTTTGGCAGATGGTGAATCAATTTATTTGTGAATGTTGGCTTAGATCTTTCCTTGTGCTATTTCTATAGGAAAAAACCGTCTTCACTCAAGAGTACATCATGTGTGTTTGGATATAAAGAAAAACTTCATTGGTAATCTTTTCCTTTACATTCATCTCTTTTATTTTACTATGGCATGTTTGGAAACTCTCTACTGTAGCATGAAACATTGTGGCTTCCATCTATTTCAGTGACTCCCCCTTGCTAAGTTCTTGCAATCTATGAAGATGTTTATTTATTTATTTATTTTTTGACTTGAATTTTGGGCTAAGCCTTTTGCTCAAGATGTTGTATCTTTTATATATCATTTGAACATATATAGATAGTTTAATTGTGATCTCCATGCAAGATAGTGCAATTTGTTTGTTTACTGCATAGTTGCTTATAACATTGTATTTGGATCATGAATTTTGATAGGGATTTAAAAAGGGAAAAGGAAAGTGTAGAAAAAATTTAGTTTATGTTTTATTCACATCTCTCCTACCTTTTTCTCTTTTCCTTTCTAAGTTCCTACCCAAATCTAAGATTTAAATACAACCTTAGGGGATATAAATTATGTGTATTTGAAGTTTATTCATGAGATTTCATAGTGAATTATATCGGATGGGCTAATTGGAGTTTTCCATAATATAAAAAAGGCATTTTTACTAGCCGGTCCCAATAATTGAATCCATTACCTATTAGGTCCTAAGTTTCTATCTCATGCACCAGCAAGTCCTGTTATATTTTTTTTATCCCGACTTTGTACCTGTTGTTATACTATTGCGCGTTTGGTTTTTTTTTTCTTCCTAATTTCCTGTTTGTTTTTGAACTCCAAATTGTAAACCTCCGACAATATTTTTTTGGGTCATTTTTCATCTCCAACATGTCACTACCGCAACCTCCTCTTCAGATCCCGTGGCGATGAGAGAAAAAAGAAAGTGAAGTGAATGAAGGGGAGAGAGGAGAAGTCATTGCCAGAGAATAATTCTCATCATTTTACGCTGTCACAAATCAAGACAGAATTAAAAGTCTAATTCAGTGATAAATTTATCATGCAACAAATCTTAGCCAGAGTTACAGTGATAAATTTATCACTGTTGAATTTGTTAAAAAATTTACAAATAACAGACTTGATTTGAGAGAGAGGGGCATTACAACAAATTTATCATTGAAAGTAACAAATTTATCAAATCAGTTATACATTTGTAGAAGATCAACAACACCTTTCAATGCACTGATTGGATATTTTGCATCCTAAACTGGTGATGGAGGAAGATGGTGGCAGCGACGATGTCGAAGATGGTAGATCGATGATGGAAGATTGCAGTGTTGAAGCTATCAGATGAATGATGGGGGAGTAGCGGTGTGGCAACGAGGGAGAACGACGGTGGTGGTTGAGGCGAGTGTGGTTGAGCCGAGCGACATATATGGTGATGGTGGAGGACATAGTGTGCCAGTGACATAAATAGGAGAGTGAGAGAGAGAGAAGAGAGAGAAATAGAGATAGGGATGTGTTTGGATTTAGGATAAAAATACTCAACTAATGCAAAGGGTAAAAATGAAAGATGAGCTAAATTATTTTAGCTCAAGACTTCTCCGGAATTAAGTCAACTCCAAAAAAATCGGCCTGTAACTCCCTCTATAAAAAAGAAGTAAGAGGATTAGTCCAAAAGTACAACCCAACCGCCGAGGCCCATGGATATTAGGTAGGGTAGGGTGCAAGCCTAATGGATTTGTGGGGCTAACCCAGTTCCATTCTAAATTGACAGATCTACCCTCTAGGTCAGCTTTGCCAACTATATATATATATATATATATATTTTTTTTTTGTTCTTTCAATGTGAGATAATTAATAAATTGCTTCACATTGTTTAGTAGATTTTGTTAAGGACTGTCCTTGGGGCATTTAAAATACAAAAATGTTAAAGATTTTAAAAATTTTATTAAATATTTAATCAAATATTTTATATGAGTGTAAATTTCGTACTCATGTGAGATTCTGTTGATTCTGAGATATTTGATCAAATATTTGATAAATTTTTTAATACTTATAACATAACTCTTTAAAATATGCAACGTATCACCCCTGTGCTTGCCCCACACATATATAAATTGATTATAATTATTTAACTTATTTGAAAAGTTCAAGTCAATGGAGTTTAATTTTATTAACTTGCTAATATTTTATTGTGGTAAAAAAAAGAAAATGTTGAACACACTGGTTTCGCACCCTGAAGAAAGCTAAAAGATGAGATGATAAGACGTGGATAAGGACTAACTGGGAACTTTATTCCAAATTCCTAGTCAAAGTTGGAGGACCTCCCCATTTTGCTTTTGGTTTGAAGAAAGCCTCGTGGGTTGAGAAATGCTAGAGGTCTCAAAAATTCTATCAAAAATTTTACTAAATGTCTTACATGGGTGTGGGACTCACATATGACCCATATTGTGTGGGTCTCACACCCATGTGAGACATTTGGTAAAACTTTTGGTAGAATATTTGGGATCTCTAGCATTACTCTAATATATAAGGAATATGAGTGAGAGCACTAATTAGTGCTACCATTAATGATGTGGTAGTGGGCCTCACCATGAATGATTTGATATTTTGGCCTTGATGTTGTATTTTTTTTCTTTTTTTATTGAGTGTCATGTTATTAGTGATCTTTTTAGAGTTTCAAAATTAGTGGTCTCTATCATTGTTGAATATATAATACTTTCTATTTTTTTATTTATTATTTATTTATTATTATTTTCAGTTGCAACTAGTACATACAGTCACACCCAAAGACTTTTAGCTGGGGATGCTTCATTAACAAACACTAATAATCAGTTTTAGATATCTTTTAGTGAGTAGTTGAAACTACATGTACTAATAAGAAGTTTTGATGATCTGTGTAAATAAATAAAATAATAAATTGAGCATTAATTGATAAAAATATATGATCAATTGAAGAAGATATCTCTACTTGGTGATTATATTATTACATGAATAATAATAAAAATTATGGGGTTGTCAAACAAATGGTGCTAGTCAGTCCTTCTAGAAGACTAGTAAGTACTTAAATATGTGACTAAGTCCTTGCTTTTTTCAAGTACAAGATTTGATCTCTTAACCAAATCATTTTTAGGTAGGTTTGTCAAATTTAATTGCCAAATATCTGGAGCAGCCATTGCTGAGCTATTAAGAGATATGAGAATATTTAACACTTAAAAGCATACATACAATTTAATAAGTTTTATAATTTTTATTTTTATTCACTGATGTGGCACTTATCACATTATTAAAGTGGACTTTATTTTAGATTAAAAGGTTTTTTGGTATATCAGTTAGTAAGAAAAATTTATTAATTTATATAATATTTTTCTTATCATAGTGGGTTGGATAGTAATATTCAAATCTGCAAGGTCCATCATGAGTCTTATTATGACAATCCGATCCATTTATCTTTCAGATTAGATCATTTATGAAGAAAATTAGATTGATTCAATAATCATATATGTTGTTCATTTTTTTGAAGATCGATATAAAGAAATCATTATGGAATCAATTAATTTATATATATGAAAAATCTAGAAATCCCCTAGATGTTGATTTGTGATTATGTATCAATTTTAAGCAGTAAACAACAATCCCAATCAAACAATTAAGACAAATCGACACAATGATTTTACGTCGAAAAACCACAAAAAAAAGCCATGGGCAACAGTCACAAAATAATTCACTAAGAAGATATAAAGGAATTACACAGGTATACTCTCAATTACATAGCGAATCCACACCCGAATTGAACCAACCTTTATGTGTCTCTTCCAACCCCGTCTTCACCTCGGAATTGTCTTGACGATGAGCCACTCCAGAATCCACCAAAGTTTCAGGCTCAAACTCTTCAGAATCCACCGAAGAACAACTCTCTCTTTTGTATAGAATGAACAAACGAACCTTTGATGTATTCTTCTTAACCCATGAGTTGAATATTCAATTAAACATCAAAGAAAACTAGCAAAATATCCCCAGATATAAACCTTAGAACCCAAGAAGAAGATCTGAAGTAGTAATCCTAAAATATGACAGAAACACGTACTTATAGAAATCTGAATCACAATGCTCGCTCGAGCGAAGACTCTCTCGCTCGAGCGAGGAACCAAAAATGCGTGTTTTCCATAAGTGATTTCGCTTGAGCCACGCATCCTTTGCTCGAGTGAACAAACACCTTTTTCAGGTCTTTATGCAGACGCAGGCAACTTCAAATGTAATTTTGCGTTTTGCTTTGGGGGCGTTGCCCCTCGACCCCGCTTGGGCACTGTCCCGGACCCGCCCCGCCAAGGGGCGCTGCCCCCTGGACCCCCGCGAGCTGACTGGGCAGCTCGATCCCCGTCATAATCAGCGAAGTGGCAATCTTGAAAGAATTAAACACCACAAACTTCTCTGTAAGGCATAATTCGGGTTAGATTCGCATCTAAAACTAATATCCTCGCTGAAATACAAGAGCGAATAAAATTACAACTAAAAGGAGTTTTGTCAAACGGGATTGCCAAGAATAAAAACCTAACAATATATATATATATATATACATATACATGATCTACAAATAAAAACTTAAAAAACTGAACATATTAAGGTTGGCCTCAAGGATTAGTTTTCTAGGAACGCAGAAAAGGATCAAAGAATTGGACACAATCTTCTCACATGAGTTGTGGGATCTATAAAAAGATAAGACTCACCTCATATAAAAGAGTTTGTATCTCATTTTATTATCCGTTTTTATATTCTTAATTTTTCTTCCTCACTTGCCCAAACTGCACCTTTCGTACTCTATTTTTAAACTATAATCATATATGTTTGGTGATCAGTTAGATCTTATTAATTACTTGAATTTGGTGGATGTGTTGCTTTGCTCAATTTTATTTTAGTTTTTATTATTTTAATTTGAATACTTTAGTTCTTATACTTTAAATCTAATTTTAATTTGATTATTTCATCTAAGTTTTTATTAATTTTGTTTACATGTACACCTTAGAAGATTGACAAGTGTTTTAAAATGGTTAATTTTAGACTCCAATTTGGATGGAATGAGTAAATTGAAACTATGTTAATAGTGTAGGGGCCAAATTATTCAATTTAAAATTATAGGAACTAAAGTGAAGTTTGAATCAAAATATATGGTAGAAAAACGAACCCTTTGATTTAGTTTTTAAATTAACATTTGGATCAAAAAATTAAAAAACATGTTTGATTTACCAATTTTTAAAATTCTTTTCAAAATTTTTTTCTCACTTCTCACTCACTTTCTCTCTCTCTCTCTCTTAATTATTAATAAATCAATCAATTACTTTTTCTCTCTCCTCTCTTCGAGAAGTTATTGGTTGGTCTTGTTGGGGCACTGTCACGTGGTGCTCCAATGGTGTTATGATTGGTGGAAAGGGTGGAGCCCACGAATTTGTATTAGGTGATTAGGAAATATGATGGGCATAGTAAATTGTGATTGGTGTGGGGCATGGCCACGCGGTGCTCCAAGACCAACCAATAATTTTCTTTCTCTGCTCTATCTTCTCATTCCGTCACATTTTACAAATCAATCAATCAAATTTTCTTTCACATCTATCTATTCTACTACAAAAAAAAAAAAAAACTACAAATCATTCCAAAATTATTTTCAAAACTCATAACTAAACAAATTTTAAAATTTTAAAATTCTTTTCAACAATTTATCTTTCAAAATACAATTCAAAACTTTTTTGAAAAAACTAAACTAAATGGAGTCATAATTAACCCATTGAAATATTATTATATTTTAATTATTTGAGTATTAAAAGATAAGTGATTAATAATATATATTTGGGTGCTCTGTCCAATAGTCCAAATTGAAATTTCTTTTGTTCAAAGGTCCGTGTGTTAAAATATCATGTCCATAAGAACGTATTTTTACAAAAAGACCAAATTACCCTTTCTATAATCCATTTAGTACTCTCTCTCTCTCTCTCCCTCTCTCTTCGTTACTGTGGCGGCTACCGAATATAAGGAAGCAGTGGCGAGTTAAATAGCCCATCGCCATTGAGTTCAAGTCTCGAGCTCCAAGCTTTAGCAAGCCGTCGAAGGAACCCTAGTTTTCAGCTGGCAAGATCTCTCTCTCTTTGGCTCTATGTCTCTTTGCGTCGGGGAGCAAGAGGAGTTGAATTTGGCAGCGATGGCATCACTGGAATCTGTGTCGGCCCCAACTCCACTTCTCTCTCTCTCTCTTCTTCTGTACCACTGGTTTGCCCTCATCCTCGCCGTCTCTATTTTGCCCTCATCCTCGCCATCTCTATCTTCACCAACCCATTCACTTTCCTCATGGACCATTAGAGCTGTCAATGAACCGAGCTGCTCATGAACAAGCTCAGCTCAGCTTGGCTCGTTTAATAAACGAGTCGAGCTCGAGCTCGAATATTAGGCTCGTTTAGTAAATGAGCCAAGCTCAAGCTCGCATAAGCTTGGCTCGTTAAGTTCGGCTCATTTATCTTTATTTAAATTATATAATAAATTTATTAATATATAAATATGTATAAATAATATTTTTTATTTTTATTTACATAATATAAATAATATTAGAAAAACATTATCGAGCCGAACCCAGCCGAGCTCGAGCCCAATTTCTTATCGAGCTGAGCTCGAGCTCAATAAACGAGCTTGATAAGTAAACGAGCCGAGTCGAGCCGAGCTGATTGGTTCGTTTCTGGCCCTACCAGCCATGCGAAGAGTCAAATAAATCATAGTGGCCAAGGCGACGATGGTGACACCAGCTTACCACTCGTTACACACACACTCTCTCTCTCTCTTCCTCACTG
>NW_021027993.1:282680-294592 GCF_004153795.1 Camellia sinensis
GTCCAAACGCGTCTCACGTGAAGGAGAAAGGTGAATACGTCCAAACGCGTCTCACGCGAGAGGAGAAAGTGAATACATCCAAACGCGTCTCACGCGAAAGGAGAAAGAGAATACGTCCAAACACGTCTCACGTGAGAGGAGAAAGAGAATACGTCCAAACGCGTCTTATGCGAGAGGAGAAAGTGAATAGGATACAATTCAAAGGGCATGAGTGATTTCACCTGAAATTCCTCTGAATGAACCATACATACAATATCGTTTGCTTTCTCGAATGAACCGTACATACAATATCGTGTCTGTATAAAACTCAACAAATGCGATATAGTAAGAATGCATGTTCTATGTAAGGAAAACAATCGAGGCAAAATGCTACATGAAGGCATATTCAACACCAAGTACCAAATGCATGTTCTATGCACAATTGAAATGTGCATATGTGAAATGCACGTTCTACATACGTAATGAAGAGATGCATAGTCTATGCGAGAATGAAAGTGTATTCTTCGAAACAAGTTCAGTAGCAACTTTCTAATTTACCTCTCGGAAAAGTTGCGATATGCAAAAAGGATACACCTCGTTCAACAAGTGACGAACGACGATCACCGAAAACACAGTTTCAAGCTTCCACAGAGAGAATTTGAACTCAACAGTGACCTTTCCTTGCACCTCTCAGGAAACAGGGACAAAAACAGCATCAGGATTCAATTCAGGGGCACTGGGCACTGGACGGTCGCTAGAGGATGGTGGTGGCCACTTGTCGGCCACCATTGAAGATTGTCGGCCACCAGTGGTGGCCGGTCGGCCACCGATGGCAGATCGGGGCCATTTTGGTCTTTTCACCATGGGTCTTTATATACACTCACCTATACTTCATTTCCTTACTCCTTCAAAGCTGAAAATCCTCCCTCTCTCTCTAGACACTTTCCCTCTCTAGATCTGAGCTTTATACGCATTTTCCAACGCCCCATGCACATTTTCTTCGCTAAACCCTCTTAGTTTACTCCGTTTTGAACCGATTGAAATTTGATTTCGGTGCTTTTTCTTAGAGTTTCACCACTTGAGGCTTGTTCCCCTCGAGTTCTTCTTGGGTTTGGTGCCTTTTTCCGGGCTTTGGCTTTTTCATCCATTTTCTCTCTCCTAGGGTTGACTTTTGGCATTTTCCATTTATTTTCCTCATCTTCGACCATTTTCTCATCTTCTTTCCAGATAGCGGATGACATATCTCACGACGGAGCTTCCCCGGAGATCCCATCCCAGTTGTCTCCAGAGATGGAGGCAGAGCCTGAGCTAGTTCTACTACCACCTAGGATTTGACCCTTTGATTCGACGACATATCATCTTCAGATGCATGTGCTACCACCCGGGAGTATCCAGCATTTCAGAGAGTTTGTGCGAGGTGCACCAAAGGACCTCTTGCTACGAGAGCCGGACTCCTATTTGTCTTACGGCGCCACCGAGGTATACACTGTATTCTCTTGTTTTCTTCACTGTACATTGCATTTCTTTCTTTAACTGTGGTCCTTGCTTCAAATGTAATATTTACATTGCATTTTTTGCCTCTTACTGCATTTCTTGCCCTAATCACACTCTTGTACTATATTTCTTACACTGCCTTTGCATCTGCTTGTTCTCATGTCACTGTATATCATTGTTCTGATCACAGGAGGATTCTCGCTCTATTAGAGGCTATGGAGCCACGTCTGCGAGGGACTAGTACATGGAGCTTCCTGCCGGTGTTTGCCATATTATCGATGAGGCCAACTTTAGTTCATTCTGCACGGGACTATCACGCCTTATTGCAAGTCGGCTCTTACTTGGAGCATTGGTAGAGAGGTGGTGGGATACCACCAACTCTTTCCACTTCTCTACGGCTGGGGAGATGACGATGACTTCCTATGACTTCTCTATGCTTACCGGCATAGGAGTAGGGGGTCACCCGATTCCTTATGATATAGACATGGACAAGTGAGAGGCCGCCTAGATCTACCAGTTAGAGGCACGCCCACTTCTCTTCCGACTGGGGATGGTACGATATAGTTGGTTTGTGGAGCAGTTTTGAGGCAGCGAGCCAGAGACCCCAGAGGAGACCAAACATTACGCCCGAGGCTTTTTGATATTCCTCTTCGACATCACCTTGTTTGCGAACAGGGCGAACACTGTCGGATTGTATCTTCTGAGCGCCTTGGTGGATTTACCGCAGATCCGGCTCTATGATTGGGGAGGAGCTGGCTTAGCCACATTGTACAGCTATATGAGCTCGACATCCCGCAGGAGCGGAGACAGGATAAGCGGCTACTGGCGAGCTTGGGAGGTACGCTTTACATTTCTGCTTTGCATTTTCTGCCTTCCTTTTTAGTACTTTCTACTTTGCGTTTTCTGTACACTGCACACACATTCTGTTTTCTGCATTCTGCATTCTCTGTATACTGCACGCACATTATACTTTCTACATTCTTTGTATTTATATGCTGTATACTCACTGTTGCTTTTTCTTTGCAGCTGGTATATGCATGTTTCTCGACCCTAGCTTCGGAGCCAGAGGTGGAGATGCCTCCTGTTATGCTGTACTCTCATTGGTACGACAAGAGATGCTTGCGGAGGACCCGGGAGACCTTTTCATTCTTCCGCCGATACTTCGACACAGTGACCGCGGCAGAGGTAACTCAAAATTCACAGTTATTTTCATTCTACTTGGGCTCTGATTCATACTTCGATATCTGATGGCCACTGACAATCTGTGCATTCTCTATTTACAGATCACTTGGTAACCTTGGGCGACGATGCCAACCAGAGTCAGGGACCAGTACACTGGAGTTTGGGAGGCCTCCCGTTTTGGGCTTTTGTTCGAGGGCCCGGTTTTCGAGCCTGGTTTCTAGGCGAGTGGTTCTTGCGCCAGACCATGGGTTTGCCTGAGCCGGTAGTTCCCACGGTGCCCCGATCATCTATGAGAGCTATAGAGAGACTCACCTTCTAGGAGATGATTCAGTTCATAGAGGGCTTGGAGGCCGACTACTTTCGCGAGGAGGGGGATTATTTGACATTCATCCGGACACATCTCATGCCTCCTTTGACCGGTATTTGTGGAGGTGAGGGGGCGGGGGCTCCAGCTGCGAGAGAGAGAGCTAAAGTGCCTAGGGCGACTAGGGCACATGGTAGAGGAGTGACCTAGGCGGGGCAGAGGACCGGCTGGCCGGAGCTGCCTACTACACTCACATGTTGGCAGTATACTGGGGAGGCATACTAGATCCTGATTGAGCCTGCTGCAGCGGGGCATAGATATGTCAGAGCTCATGATGCACTCCCAGTATATACCACATGTTTTAGTTTTCCCATCTCTTTCTGATATTTGTTCCTTTTGGACATTGATAATTTCCAATGCATTTGTAGGCACCCCCAGGATACACCGAGGATCTACTGGAGCTACTAGCCTTATTTGAGGATCTGATATTGAGGAGGGAGGCATTGCTCAACTTCCACGACATTCAGGTCATTTCTTCAGTTTTCTTACATTCCAGTCATCAAATTTCCATTGACACACTGAAACTGACATTTCAACTGAAAACTTCCCTACACTGCATTGATACACTGCATCTGAAATACTACACTTCCGTACTATATTCATACATTATACCTGACTTCTGCATATACTCATTATGCACACCATACTTGCATCTGATAAGCATACTATGGCTGACATATGACAATTGTCTTTTCAGGTCCCACCCATACCGACAGCACCGACGGCAGCTACAACACCTACACCAGCAGTGCCTCCTCCAACAGTAGGGAGAAGAGAGAGACAGGCTCCGACATTCGATCGAGGCAGAGTTAGGGGTACCCGAGATGAGAGTCGTCCTTCAGAGCCCATTATGAGTGATGATGATGCCGAGACGAACGACTCTGAGAAGGTAGCCAGTCAGCATTAAGAGTCATCTGAGAATGGAGGTGATGACATTGGCTCAGGTTTCGAGAGTGGGGGTGCTGATGCCGAGGCAGGTTCAGAGACAGAGACCCGAAGTTAATGAAATATTTGTACAAATATGTGAACAAAGGGTCTAATCGTGCGACAACTGTGATTGAGGATAATATTATTCATCCAAATAATAATGGGCAATGACATTACAAACAAGTTAATGAGATCAAACAGTATTTGGATGCTCGATACGTGTCTGTAATTGAAGCGTATTGGAGGATATTTGAGTTTGAACTTCAGAAGAAAACTCCTTCTGTTGAGCATTTACAATACTATCTTTCAGATCAATAATTTGTTATATTTAATGACAATGATCATTTACACAAAGTTATTGACGAACAACGTGTTCATGACACAATGTTGACCAATGTTTTGAAGCGAATAGAACCCATTAATCTGCAAAAGAGTTGACTTATGTTGAATTTATAACAAAATGGACATGGAAAAGAGATTAAAAAAAAGAAAGAAAGAAAGAATGGGATGTCTAAAAATCTCATAAATGTATTGGTAGATTGCCATATGCATATCCAATATCGGGTGAGAGATATTATTTGAGATTGTTATTGAATAAAGTTCATGGTGCAGAAAGTTTTGAGCATATCAAAACTGTAAATGGGGTCAAGTATACAACATTTAAATATGCAAGTATTGCACTCGGTCTACTCGATGATAAAAATGAATGGAACGAGACATTGGTTGAAGCATCAAATTGGGCATTAGCAACAAAATTTCAACATATGTATTGCACAATGCTCATGTTTTCTGATATAACTAATCCAGTTGAATTATGGGAACATCACTAAAAAAGCTTCATCAATGATATACAATACAAAATCAGAAGAGATATGAGAGATAGTGATCTACATCTTGATGATGAAGACTTAAAAAATTTAGGACTTCTCGAAATTGAGCAAATATTAAATAGAAATGAAAGAACTCTAAAAGATTTCCCTCCCATGCCATTGCCATCTTTGCAAGGTGCTCAATTTGTGACAAATAGGCTCATCAGAGAATAGATGGAGTACGATAGTGTTTCAGAAAAACAATTGTTTAATGAGTTACATTCTAGTTTAAATAGTGATTAGTTGGAAGTTTAAAACATCATAATGAATGCATACAATTGTAAACAAGGGGGTTTATTTTTTCTTTATGGAAGTGGGGAAACCGGAAAAACAAGTGTAGAAAACATTGTGTAGACACCCTATTTTTTACGGCCCTTACGACTTGGACATCATTGCATGCACACTTGATGATGAGTTTGTATGCTCGCCAAGTGTTCGAAATCCTCAGCGGAATGCCACATCTTTGAGCCTTTCAAACCCCACACCCTTGTTGCCTCATTCTTGGACCAATCCTTGGTTCTTCAGGCTTGCAACTTCTGGTGGCCTGTTAGCCACCTTTTGAGGTTGTCAGCCATCACTTTTGGGCTGCCGGCCACTGATGTGGCTTGCCAGCCACCAGTGATGGTCGGTCGACCACCAGTTTCTTTTGCAGATATTTTATGCCAACTGTGCTAGCTGTTTGCACAGATGCATGCATCTACACCCACGTGTTGGGCTGGATATCCTTGTAAAGAAATCATGTTTTCTATATATAGGAGCCCCCTCTCTCATGTTTGAAGGTTAAAAAATTTTGAGATTAAAAATTTTCCTCTTTCTCTACAATTCTCTCTCTCTTTACCAAATCTCTACACTTTTGCCTACAATTCCTTAATCTTTGCCTATACACTCTTAACCAAATCTTCTCATCTTTGAATTGAGATGTCTTTGAGCTTGGTATGAGCTCTAGAGGGTGTTGTTTGCTCGATTTTGTTACTTGAATTGCTTCTTCTTTTTAAGAGGTATAAAACTTTGTCCGTTTACTTGTTTTTTCTACTATTGTACTTGTTATTTTCCAACTGATTTCAGGTTGTAAAAATTTTGTGTTTTTGGGCTGAAGCTTAGGTCCTAAGGCCATTAAAGGTTGAGGGGTGTTCTAACCTTCTTTGTACCTTGTTTTGTAGGCCTTTGCCCATGTGTTTCCCACCCTTTTACTACCTTTTTCTGAGCTTTTAAACATTGATTTTTAGAGCTTTTTCAATGGCCAAAATCATGTTTTGAAGTTCAAATTTAAAGGGGTTAGCCTCCCTTCATTGTGTCTTGCTTGCTAGCTTAGTTTGTGCCATGTTTTAGCATATTAATCTAACTATTTTTAGCTCAATTCCAGCATGTTTTAGGGCATATTTTAGACTATTCTAGCATTGTTTTGGGTTATTAGTTGCATTTGAGCTTTTTTTTACATGCTTGTAATGTAATAGTCCTCATGAGTTTGGTGTTCTAGGCCTTAGAAACCTTTTCTTTTGAGTTGATAGCATTTATTTATGCTTTTCTCACTCATTTTCAACACTAATAATTTCTGCAACCTCCATCCTTTTTTGACCTTTTGTTTTGTTTTGAAAGTGGTTCAAACTACTTGTTTGTTAAAAGCATGAGATTAAGTTGTCATGCTTAATGGTTCAATCCCTTAGGGGGTTCATTACCGATGGTATGATGTCTCTTTCATGCCTAAAACAACTTTTGGTTTGAGCCTTCTTTCCATTTAGAGGACTTAAATTCATATTTGGACTCAATGAACTAAAGAATTGAAAGGTAATTAAAACTTGGGATTAAAATGGTGCAAGATAATAATTTATCGTGTTCAATCGGACATTAATTGAACACATGGAAGCTTAAGGCATTTCATATTCATTGGTGATGAAATGATTCAAGTATCCAAGGTCACCACTTCCCTTGATCAACTCATGAAAGCGAAGAGGTTAGAGTCTTATTTTGTTGCATTTATTGAACTTGCACACTTTGGTTCATATGCCATCATGCAATGAAATTGCTTGAGTTGGTGGTTTGTGAACCAAGTTCATTACTCCTTTGATTTGCTCATAAAAAGGAGGGGTGAGCTGTGCAAACAAACCCTTGAAAATACCTTGTGCATGCTTTGTTTGTCCTCTGTTGTAGCAAGGTGAACTGGGCAACAGTGGCCAGCAGACCACTTTCCATGGCTGACAGGTGGTCGACAGACCACCTTTGATGGTTGGCTGACCATCACTGGTGGCCGGCAGTCCTCATCACTGGCCGGCTGGCCACTGATGCAAAATTCAACAGTGTGTTTGTGGAGCAAAACAAAGTTATTCTGGAAGTAGGCAACAATGTTTGTGTTCTCTGTGCAACAGAGGCTCTCTAGAAGCGAAACAATGGCTTTTCGGGTGAAAACCGAGCACGTGCATAAGCATTCTTTGCATTCCAAGTTTGTTTAAGTTTAAATATTTGTTGTAATTAATTAGTTGTAACTAGTTAATTTTGATATGTGTTTGTAATTAATTAGTTAGTTAAACTAATTATTAGATTTCGTTTTGTAATATTTAGTTAACTAGAATAGTTAGTTGATTCATTTGTTGTAATAATAAGTTAAGTAGTTTAGCTAATTTCATTTGTTTTGTAATAATTAGCTTAGCTTTAATTAGTTAGTTGATTGGCTTAGTTTATTCGGACTCTCCTTCATGAGAGCGCAATGTAATAACGTGTATGTTTTCCAACCACACGTCTTTCTCCCTTTTATTTACTAGCTTATGATGGTTAGTTTAGAGACATCACGTTTTGTTTAGCATATTTCATGCTTGTATCCATTTGTATTGCATGCACCGAGGCTTGGTTCATCATTCTAACTGCATTGTCAGTTCAATACTTCTTTGAATACGTGCTTAGACCGCATGCTATTTAATTACTTTATATGCCATATTAGTAGCCGAGCCTAGTAATTGTATCTTGCATGCGTTACATTAGTCATGTTGCATAGTTAGGAATCATGCATTTTTCTAATTCTTTTGTTTATTTTGGCTTGGAGTACTAGGTAAGCTTTTACTCGTTTTAGCATAATTGCATAAGTATTGATGTTGCCATGTTTAGCATGCTTGCCATGAGGCTAACTGCTTAAATGATAAATTGCTCGAATGCCTGTGGATGAAGGCTTTTTGCTTGAATTGGAATGATTTGAGTAAATGCTTATATGCGATCACTTTTTTAAGTGGTACATATTTCGAAACAATTTTGCAAAACAAACATGACTCGAAATGTTCAAATTCTTTCAATTTAGTCTATACTTGTGTGTGTGCATCACATAGTAATGCTAACCTAATAAACCTGAACAAGAGCATATAATGTACATAAGATTTATATCATAATTAGTAGAGGCCGATCTTTGATCGGGCGAACTGGAGTGCTCAAATGCATTCATGACCTTTCACTCTCGTACCTAAGTTCCCGAGCCTAGACAATCTTGGTAATGACAGACACGTGGCCTTTGGCACGAGTCATGGATTTCCTAAATTTTTCAGAAATATTTAGGTGGCGACTTTGTATTTGGTAAAGCAATCCATTTTTGGCATTTTGATTCAAAATTGATTTTCCAAAAGATTTTCCGGATTTGGACTTTTTGGTGTTTATCAATTTCACATTGCATTTGTGAGATTAGATTCAAAATTGCGGGAGTCCAAACTATAGGGCTTATTTCGACTTCCGAAAGGGGGCACAAAAAAGTCGAGCTACACATCCATAAAAAAATTCATAAATCAAACACGCATCCATAAAATCATACATAAAAGTATCCATAAAAACATCAAGTGTACGAATATCCATAAAGCATCCATAAAATCTGTCATTGTTTGCATCCATCAATCAAACATGTTATCACAATTCGTCTTGGTAATTGGTAATAGAAATAGACATCCACACTTTTGAGAACTTGTCAACCTTAATCGTTTCTCCTTGATCTTCCTGTTGTCTCTATAGTAACCACTTCTTTCACAAGCAAGTGCAAGTCTTGATTTTCGGCCATTGCCTCCCACATCTGATGTTTTTATAACAATGACAAATCCAGTCTTCTTCCCAACGTTAGAAGCCCATTTAATTAATGCTTTACGACTACTAAAAATCTAAAGATAATAAATACATTTATATGTCAAATTATTAATAAAACTCAAAACAAATTAAAAATAAGAAAAAATCGTATTCATAAAAAAAACTTAACAAACCTCGTCTGTAATGAATTCATGACTAGAGTCCACTAATATTGCAGTACTTGTGTTGTTGCAACGAGTATAAGTATATTCCCTCCAGGAAAAAAAATAAAAAATAAAAAAAAATAAAATTGAAAATACATGGTAATGAGAAGCCGAACAAATTAAAAAAAATTCGGTTTGGGGTTATCGGAAATGTATCTTTTATTTAGTAGTTGGTTACTAGACTTATATTTTTTTGTTCAGAAATAAAATACTATTTTATTTTGTTTGATTTTGAACTACTAAAGGAAAGTCGAACACTAGTCCAGAAAAACGAAACAAAAACCTATCAAATAAATAAATAAAAAACTCACAATTTCACTTTTTTGATGGTTCTTCACCACCGTTTCTTCTTCTATTACTTTCTTTAATGATCAAAATACTATGATTTTCACTTTTTGAAAAGAGATGTGCAAGAAAAAAGAAAAATTAAGAAAGGAAAAAAATGAGTAGGGATTGAAGACTAAGGGATGTAAGGAGATAACAAAATATATTTAATTTTAGTGGTTTGTCCTTAAAGGTAATTTCACACATGGATAAAATTAAAGAAAAAAAATCTCATATGAAGGGTGTAGATAGGTAAACTAGTGGTGTAAGTAGAATCACTCAAAACAAAAAAGTAGTTTTTTCTAACTTCCCAAAAGAGCCCTTAAAGTATATATCTTTTGTAAGGGGGGAGAGGAGAATTTGACATAGAAATTGTTAATTGCACACGTAATTAAAGGGTTAAGGTTGCCTTTCTTTTTACACAAATACGAATATGAACTAAAAAATATGAAGATTAAATAGGTTGTGTGAAGGTTAAAATGTGTGTAATCTAAACGCAATTCATCTCACTAGTGTAAAAAATTATATCGAAACGTGAACACAAATCCACTATTGACTTGCAAGTAATCCAAAAAATAACTTGAATCTAGTAGTTATAGAATGTTTTATCCATTAGATTATGTTTTGGTATTATAAAGAAACTTGTTTGTTTTTCAAGTTTTATTGAATGTTTAGATATATGAATGGGTGTCATTAATTCATATTGGATGCATAGTAGATTATTTATGAATTTTTTGATTTATTTTCATGAATATTGGCATATACATTATTTTTGTGGGTGTGTTAATATTTAAACAAGTTACCCTCGTGTTGTGATGTGAAATAAGTTTATTTAATTTGTTTATCAAATTAAAAACATTCGACATTGGTTACAGGAAATGTATCTTTTATTCGGCAATTGGTTACCAGACATATATTTTTTGTTCAACAATGTAATGTCGAATTATTTAGTTTGATTTTGAAACACTGAACAACAGTCAAAAAATAATCTAGAAAAACGAAATGAAAACCTATCAAACAAATTAAAAAAACTCACCATTTTACTTTTTTGATGGTTCTTTACCACCGTTTCTTCATCCATTACTTTCTTCTATGATCAAAACACAATGATTTTTATTTTTTGAAAAGAGATGTGTAAAAGAGAAGAAAAATTGAGAAAGGAAAAAAAGGAATAGGGATTGAAGACTAAGGGGTGTAAGGAGATAATAAAATATATTTAATTTTAGTCTTTTGTCATTAAAAGTAATTTCACACATGGATAAAATTAAAAAAAAAAAAATCATACAAAATGTATAGAAAGATAAAATAGTGGTATAAGTAAAATCACCATTTGTGTTCAAAGCAAACTGTAATAAAATGATAAGAGTGTTTTGTAATACGCTTTCAATATAAAAAAAACTTGTTCTATTTTTTTAAAAATGCAAAAGAGGAGTTTGTCAAAAATAAATAAATAAATAAATAAAAACACGAGTTGTTGCGTATAAAAATGGATGGTTATGGATGGTTTCCAGATGCTCCGTGCCATTTGGGCCTTGTTTGTTTCAGAAAAAAAAAAGCTTGAAAAACACTCTTCTGTCAGTCACAGCTTTCTTTCTTCTACGGCAACTACATCCCTCTCAAGATTCAAGATTACCTATATATATATATATATATATATATCAGGTAGGTATATATATATGGGTCTTCTGTATATTCATGAATTATACACTCTCATATTGGCTTGTGCGAATCTTCGCCAGTGTTTCAATATCGTCTCTTCTAGGGCTTATCATGTCGTCATTTTTGCGGTGTTTATGATTGAGTATTCTGTCGATGATTCCTGATTGTTTTGGGGGTTTGTTTAGCGAATCCTAATTATATATGAACTGTTTATTGATGATTTATTCATCTATCTGTGTTGCTTATTTGGGCACTGTTTGGATATCATTTCTAGAGTACTTGAATGATGTGAGGACTGTGATTGAAAGCAATTTGCAATTTGTAAAATATACATGAAAGTTTTTTTTCAATTGGTATATGTACCAAGTAATCAAATGCCCACTGCAAATTTTGTAAATAAAAAAATCTGCTTGTAACTTCAAAGAAGGAATATATAACACTAAAAATGATGTATTAGTGGTATTTATTTCAAATAGTAGACCATATACTCCTCAATCTAGAATACAAAATGCCCAAAACAATTAAACAATAGTATCTATGTCTATGACCATGAATGTAATGCAAGGCATATCAATTAGTTACCACCTATGAAGCATGGCTACTTCGAAAAACATGCCGTACCCGTACCGGGTACCAGCATATGGTACCTTGTACGATACTTCTGCATACGTACCAGGTACACGAAACACATATCCAATTTTTTTCTCTCTTAATTTTTGGCGTACCTAGACGTAACTAGTATATACCCAAACCGTAGTGTACCTCAATTGAAATAATATTTTCTTCTACTATAGAGATAAAACTCCTTTTACTAAACTTCTTTTTTATTTTTTGTTTTATGCTTAGCATGATTTTAAAATTAAA